>PVKA01028432.1:0-29393 GCA_004027165.1 Ctenomys sociabilis
CCCAGCCTGCTGCCCTGCTGCCCTCCCAGCCTGCTCTGTCCCCTGACCTACACTCTAGAGGGAGATGCGGACTAGGGGAGGGGGTGGTGTAGCGGAGTCCTGGCCAAACACAGGGTCTAGTTGTCCTTTACGATGCCCACACAACCACACCTAATATGCTATCATGTGAAACTTAACTTCAGTGAGACCCGCTTCAGCTAAACAAGTTTTCCTTATAAAGTGGTTGATTAAACTATGCCACTTTCGGGTTCTGGCAACTTTTCCAGGAGGAAGGAAAAGCCCAGAAAATGCTTAAGTGTCAACAATAGTTGGGAGCACAGCAAAGAAAGGGATCTGTAAGCAAGGCGGGGCTGTGGTGGGAGCAGGGAGGCCATGGGTCTGGCTGAAACAAGCAAGGTGCTGGGGCAGAGGGAAGAGGGAAGGGGCTCCTCAGCACAGTGCTATGGAGAGATGCTTGCGAGACGCCCACCACTAATTCCAGTAAAAGAATGTTTTAAATGATTTTGAATGAAGGAAACTTAATCAAGTAGAATTTCCTCAAGGTAATAAAGAACATGTACCTAAAAAACCTAACCTGGCATCTAACTTAATGATGAGAAAGTAGATGCTTCCCATCTTAGTTTGGGAAGAAATGATGACCAAAATAGCTCAGCGGATTGAAGCGCCTGCTTAGGCAGACACAGGGGCCAGGGGTTCAATCCTAGGGCCTGCTGTGCCAGCCCCGCCCCCTGGGGCTTGCTGAGACAGCAATTGAGACTGGGCGTGATGGTGCGTGCCTGTAATCCCAGGTCTTGGGAAACTGTAAACAGGCGGATCATTCTGAGTCTGATCTAGTAGTGAGACCCTGAACACCCTATGGACCCTTCCCTAAAATACAAAAAATAAAAATAAAAAAAGAAATGATGGCCAGATATGGTAGCATAGGCCTGTAATCCCAGCACTCAGGATGCTGAGGCAGGAGAATCATTGTGAGTATGAGACCAGCCTGGGCTACAAAGTGAGCTCAAGGCCAGCCAGAGCTGCATAGCAAGACCCTATCTCCAAAAGATTTTTAAAAAGAAAAGATAGTGCTATCTGTTCTCACCATTGTTATTCATCATCAAACTGGCAGTGGTAGATTGTGCAAAAGGCAAGAAAAAAATACCGGTACACAGATTGGGACAGAGGAAATAAATCCCATTTCACAAAAAAGCATGACCATCTATACAGAAAATCCCAAAGAATCAACAAAAAAGAATTCCTGAAACCAATAAACAAATATAGCAAGGTAGCAGGATAGATACTTAGTATATAAAATCAATTCATTTCCTGTACACTAACAGTAACAATAAGCAACTGTGACTTGAGATTAAAAACACAAAATATATAAGCACCAAAAGCAGGGTTTATCATAAACCTTAAAAAATATATTCAAGATCAATATGAGGAAAACTACCAAACTCTAAAGAAAGATATCAAAGCCCTAAACGTATAGTCTAGATTTATGGATAAAAAATATTTTCAAGATACAGTTCTTCTGAACTTTGTTTATAGATTCAATGTAACCCCTATTAAAGTTTCAGCAAGGTATTTTGTGAACTCTAGAAAACCAAATCAGAGCTTAATGCAGAAAATTCAAAATTTCCAAAATTGAGAAAAACAAAATCAGAAGAGTAACACCACCCAACTTCAAGTTTTATAACAAAAAATGACAGTAATTAAGATAGCACTGCACTGAAACGAATAGAATAGCATAGCATAGGATAGAATAGCCCAGAAACAGACCAATGTGAAAATCGACTGATCTTTGACAAAGAAACAAAGATGACCTGGTAGAGCAAGGACAGTCTTTTCAACAAGTTACTAAAACAAATAGATACCCATCTGCAGAAAAAATAAATAAATAAATAAATAACATTAAGTACCCAGATCTATAAACTTCACACACAAAAAAAAATCAAAATGGATTATACGCCTAAAAGTAAAACTAAGATTTCTGAAAGGTCACATAGAATAAATGCATGTGCTCTTGGATTTCAAGATGAATTTCTGGATGCAACACCAAAAGAATGAACCAAAACAAAAATTAAGGTGGATTTTATTAAAATGTAGGTCCCTTACTCCTTGACTAATTCTATCTAGTAAGTGAGTAACAAGTCAAGACTGAATGGGCAGGGCTACCTGCTCTCCACAGGTTCACAGAGCGCTGGCTTTGCTTTTCCATCCATGGGGCTGCCGGTGTTCACCATGCATAGCCATATCATTCCAGAGCTTGCCTGGTCTCTGTGTTGCCTCATCTTCCATGTCCTCCTCCCTCTGCTCACTGTAATAAGGACACTGTGACAGCATCTAGGGCTGGCCAGGATGACCTAGGCTGACTCCGTGATCCCAAGACACTTAGTCACACTGAAAATCCCTTTGTCCGGGCTCTGGGAGTTAGGACATGATGGCTTTGGGAGCCATCATCAGCCTACACCACTGGCATTCAAAGGATTAGTGCTGAGGAGAAATGGCACATTCAGACACAGTGAGGAGCCAGGGCAAGACCCTGGGAAGGAAAGCTGAGCTGCAGCTGCAAGAGCTTGTGCATGCTAAGGTGCCACTCTTCCCAGAGGCTGTGTGAGAAAACACAGACCTTTAGCTGTGGTTTGGTTAGATTTGGTTTGGCTTCACTTGACTTGGCTTGGTTTGGCTTGGTTTGGTTTGGCTTTTCCTTGGGATTGAACCCAGAGCCATCATACTGAACTACATCTCCAGCAACTCTCCTGTCATGAAACAGGGTCTCTCTAGTTACTAAATTTGCCTAGGCTGGGCAGGGGCTATAGCTCAGCAGCATAAGCACCTGCCTAGCAAGTGCAAGGTCCAGAGTTCGATCCTTGGTACTGCAAAAAAATAATAATAATAAATTGCCTGGGCTGGGCTCAAACATGGTGAACCTCTTCCTCCAGCCTCTGAGAGTGCTAGGGCTGTAGAACTGCACCACCAGGCCTGTTTGGCTGTTTTTGTGCTCTGTAGCTGTCTGCTTTGCTGCTTTTCTGGGTCTATCTAAGTGCAAAGATGGCATTTGAAAGTCCACGTTTGAAAAGTCCTCATCGGTCCTGGCACCACTTGCTGCGCTGGTCCCGCCCCCAGACACACTGAGTGGGCAACCAAGTCTGGGCGTGGTGGCCCATGCCTGTAATCCCAACACAGATGAGGCTGAAAACAGGAGGATCACTACGAGTCTGAGCTGTGTATAAAATTTTTTTTAAAAAATCACAAGGACAATGTAGGATGTATTTGCTCCAGAATATAAACCAGGTTTATCAAAACCCCACATTCGCAAGTATTGTACAAGATGCCTGGCCACAGAGCCAGTGCAGCCTCTCCCAGTGGAGGCCACAGCCCATGTGCCATGCCACTAAACCAGGGCATGATAGCCAGTGCACCTGACAGGGAAGGATCCAGAGACAGCAGCGCTGCGGCCCATAGACACCCAAGGGGCAGAGACCTGTCCTGCGTGGCCAGGATGGCTGGCTGCTGGCCAGCTGTCAGAAGTGCCCCGCTTTCCCTGCCCCGCTGCTCCTCCTTCCTTCCTCCATCCTTTGCCACTGGCAGGTAAGCACTGGGCCTCAGGGGAAGGGCAGAGTCGGTGACACAAGTGTGACTCAGACGTGCCCTAACAGGCCCTTCGCCTATGCAGAGGCAGTGGTAAGATATTTCTGCCGCCAGGGCCTCAGGATGGGGAGAGATGCTGCCATCACGTGTGAAGAATGCCCAGCCTTGGTCTGCATAGGCTTTCTGCTTCCAGGATGTATTTTCTGGGCACAGAAGTGGCAACCACACCCTTGGCCTTGACCAAGCAGTTAGGCATTAAGCGGCTTGCTCTGACTCAGCCACCAGAGGGCAGTGGCGCCCTGATGAGGAACATGCCAACAGCCCGCCCTGTGGGGACACAGGCAGTCACAGGCACAGGGCTAGATCAGGCGACTATCAGAGGTGCCTTATGGCTATTTTTATTTCAGCAGTGAGGGTTGGGAGGGAGATGATAAAATGATTTTCCACTTCACTGAAGCTCAATAGTAAAAATAGTTCACCTTCCAGCCCACGTACCTGTTCTCAGAGAGCTTGCGTGTCTTTCCTTTTACCTCAACTTGCTTAAGGTAGAAAGAGCAGAAATCGCTCCTTCTGATTATCAAGAATGAATAAATACACTCAGAGACCAGAAATGCACCTGCAGTCCTCCAGTTTTGGGCAGCAGAGGCCAAAATACCAGGTTTGTCCCTCAGAGTCACCGTGCCCTGGCCTGCGCCTGCGCACACCAGCTCGGCCAGGGCTCTGTCTAGCAAACTGCTGCATGAGTTGCCAAGCAGACTGTCTGAAGAGCCAGCGTCATGCTTACACCCACAAGCTTGCAGATGCACACTCAGCTTGTTCTTAGGGCTCAGAGGACGTGAACTGCGTCCTTGAGCCAGGACTCTGAAATGAACCTGGAAGGGTTCATTCCTGCACTTATCCTAACCGGTCCTTTCCTTTGGATTTAGTGACTGGAGAGTCCAAACAGGGCTTCCCGGAAAAATGAGTCCCTCGGCTTGGTGTGAGTTTTGAACCCGGCTGTGGTTTGTCTCCGAAAGTGATTTGCAGGGTAGAGAGCAGGGACCAATAATGAAGAACTGCCTCTGAGGGTTTCCTGTAGATCTGGAAAATCTGGGCAGAGGACACAGAGGCGGGTGTTTCAGGGAGTATCCCCAGCTGAAAGCGGCTAGCTCTTCCTGGAGCAGGCGGCCTGGCACACAGCGTCGGACTCACCGTATCAATCAAGCTGACACTTCCTCCCACGAGAAGATGAGACGGCCCACATTGTTAAGGAGCTTTGATGTACAAAGAGCTTTTTTTTCAATATACAGAATTCCTAAGTTACTAAGATAAATGGGAGAAGATTTGACATTTATTGCGCATAATTTAAATTCAAATAGGCTCCCAGGGAAGGAAAATCACAAGACACCAAAGGGGATCTGTGCCTTCAACTCCACACCTTTTGCTGATGTGCCAGCTCTGCACTGCTTTAGATCTGCTTTAATTTTTATAATTTAGAGAACAAAGCCATATTGTGGAATATTGTGAAGCTGTATTTTTATTCCTGAAAAGAAGTTGTCCCCATCTGTGAATTATTTCTTTTTCAAAAAGACTTAAAGTGAGCAGCTGTTTTTCTCACTTTTAAATATCTGATTTAAAAATAAAAAATACCGAATAGATGACGGTATTCCAAAAATACAGACAAACATGTAGGTGCACATCAAATTCAAAGACCTACCCACGGTTACCTGCAGAGCCAAGTATTCATGGGAGTATGGAGATGCAAATCTAGCTCCTCTGGAGGCCCAGAACCTCACTCTTGATCCCGAACAACAGAGAATCCCCAGCTCTTCCTGTATGTAATCATGCGGAACTCCCTAGCACCTGCCTGTGAGCTCCAGCAGCCCTCTATTCTCAGAGCAGGGGATGTGGATGAGAATCTCCATCCCTGGCAATGTCAGGCAAGACCACAGGGAACAGCTCCCTACTTCTGCCTTCTGCCCTCACTTTAAAAATGGAAGGGTCAGAGCCAACCTGATAGCTCAGCAGACTAAAGCGCCTGCTTAGGCAGAGTACAGTAGCCAGTTGCGGTTTGATTCCCGGCATGCTGTGCTGGCCCTGCCCCTGGGACACAGATGGTGATTGAGACTGGGCATACTGGCACACTCCTGTAATCCCAGCGTTTGGGAGGCTGGAAATAGGAGAATCACTACAAGAGTCTGATCTATGTAGTGAAATCCTGTAGACCCTATAGACCCTGTAGACCCTATATTAAATATAGAAAAAGAAAAAGAAATGGAAGGGTCAGCCACCACAGAAGTGGAGGGAAGTGGAAAAAGCAGTGTACACCCCTGCAGAGGCAGCAGGCTGGGCTGGGAGTTCACGGGAGAGGCCCATGCTAGTAAATCTTCTTGAACTGTTGATTGTTCTCTGGGAAGATCTCAGAACCTGCCAAAGATGGCATTTAACCTCCACTGGTGGGCAGAATGCTGTGGAGTATGGAGAAAAGACTGGTCAGCACTGACCCCCAAGCTCAGAGGAGTCACCCCCTCCACTCTTTGGTGACCTCTGACCTACCAAGGACAAGGAAAATAGGGAGGCATCTATGGGACCCAAAGAGCATATATTGTATGACATACTTTGCACTTGCTCCTGAAGCAAAGGCTGACCCACTGGAGACTCCAGAAGTATTGTTAGAGGCTGGCCAAAAAGAGCCTCAGAGCTTCCAGGCAGGACAAACACATGTGCAAAGGTGACGGGAGGACAGGAAGGCTGGCAACAGCACTTGTATTCCTGATAGAGCACTCCATGTCTGCCCCAGGGCTTCTGTCCCCACTCTGTCCCCAGGGTTTTACCTGCACTTACCTGCCCCCTCACACATACACACACACACACACACACACACACACACACACATGCCAGCTCCCCATCACACAAGGATGCTCAGGTGGACTGGCACATGGGATGGAGGGCCATTGCCAGCACTACTCGGAGTTACATGAGCCAAACAGGCTTTTGTGGCCCAGCCTGGCTCATAACCATGGCTTATAGTCTTACTTCTCCCAGAAACAAGCCCTCCACAACCCAATCCACTAACTCGTCAAGGTACTTCAGAAAGATCCCTCAAAAAACAGGGATTCTTTGCACCAATACTCTTATTGGCCTTTCTGCAACTGGCCACGGAACTGCCCAGAATAGCAGGGCAGCACAGACAGGCATCACCCTCTGGCCTGCCTAAGAAGTCACACACACACACTGCACAAGGTTTCTGCCTCTGCAAGCTCAGACACCTGCAGGCTGTCCCTCATGTTTAGCCTTCCAGTTGAGAGCTGTTAAGGAGGCCCAGGACAGCCTCTTGCCATCAGGAGTATCCTTGACCTTCAGTTCATTGGGTTGCTTGTGCCCATCAGGCAAGAGATGCCCATGCAAAGATGCTCATACAAAACAACCAGAACAAAATACAATTTTCATGACAATCTGTTTCCCTGGAGAATAACACACTGACACCAGCTGTGTGGTACAGTGTCTGGGGACAGAGCCAATTGGTCTCCAAGAGTCCTCTGCCAGCAGGCTCCCAGGCTGCTCAGGGTAGTATGCAGGACAACCTTGCCCACCAGGTCAGTGGGTGACTGGATCTTAGGAGTGGCCAGGGGAGGATTTGGACCAAGGACCTAGACCCAGAGATGCACCACAAGTGCAAGAGGAGGCCCATACTGCAGTCTGTGGGGAAATATCCCCAGCTGGGCTGGCCTTCCTGCAGTGTTAGCTGCAGCATGGAAAGGTGGGGACAGTCATCCAGGCCTTGACAGGAAAAGCCTTGCTCAGCACAGGTGGGTCTGGATGACCTGGTATTATCTGTGAGTCACACCACCTTGGAAAACTTGTAAGAACAGCAGAACAACAGGATCTCCTCCAGGATGAGCTCAACTCCAGGACCCAAGTGGGAACTTCCAGGTCCTTGCAGAGGCTCTGACTGCCACTCCCCTTGCAGCTCAGTTCTTCTTGGCAAAGAGCTCGCCTGCATCTGTACTGGTCCATGCTACTCCGCACTGAAGACACCTGCTCTCAGGATCGTACCCACCTCAGCCCTTCAAAGCATCCTTGCTCTTTGTCCCTTTGGCTAGAAAACTGCATCATATCCAGCCTTCCTGAACTCTCCTTGACTCTCCATCACTCACTTTATCAATTGACTCTCCCCTGGGAGCCTCAACACCCACTTTGCCACATCCTTCCCACAGCCTCCTTTAACACCCCCCCACTTGCTGGGCCATGAGCATAACCTGCATGTGGACTGGATCTGTTTCCCTTACCATGATTAACCTGGCACCAGGCACATCCTTTTAGTCTGCGGTCCCACCATAAGAACAGCTCATGTTCTCTCACATTAAAACAAACAATAGACGGCTGAGAATGTAGGTCAGTAGTAGAGCATTTCTTTAGCGTGTTCAGGAGTACACTGGGCAGTGTTACATTACAGAGGACTCTCACATGAACACAACTCCCACTGCCCATTGGGCCAAGTGTGGTGTCCAAGAGCAGCAATCCAGAGAGTTACAGTGACCTCTGATGAGGCCTAGAACAGATGAGCCCACCCAGGATAATCTTGAAAAAACTATACGAAAGAGCAGTGAAACAGGCTGGAGGGATCCCTGAGTCCATGAGGGGACAAGAAAGAAGTCCAAGAGAAGGAAGGCAGCATTAACCACTGGAGCCAAGGTGTGCTGGAGTTCAGAAAGCAGGCCCTTAGGAGTCAGAAGAGATGGCAGAGAAACTGGGAGATAGAGGAGAAAATCAGGAGATTGACATGCACCAATGCAAGGCAAGAGGGAAGGCAATTGCAGCACTGGAGCAAGGGATGAGAGGGGAAGACTTTGAAAAAGAAGAGGACGAAAGCACTGGAGCAAACAGGAGAATGAAAATGGCAGCCAACAGTGAGGGATGCAGGCAAGATGAAAGTAGTGAATCTCTCTGGTCCTGCGTAACAGTAAATAGGCAACCACAATGGAACAAAAACACCCATAGACAACATTTACAATAAAAGTGGGTTGGGCAGATACCTCTGCAAGCCTCAAGCTACAAGCCAGTGAGAGCAGCTGCCATCCCTCTGGAGACCAACTGGTTCAGCAGCCACATAGGAAGAAGCAGAGGAGAACCCCAAAGGCCTCACAGAGCTGCGAAGGCAGAACCCAAATGCTGGAAGTGTGTCCACTTGAACACTCAGAGGGCCACTCTGGAAGAGGAGTAGATTCTTGGCCTCTCCCAAAGAGAGTGGGCACCATGGCAGACCACGACAAAGACAAAGGGGATGTGGCACTAATGCCCACTTGGAAGCGACCCACAGGGACTTCTTGTCAAAATAGAGACACATACTTGGGAGAAAGTCCCAGGGGTAAAGGACACCAGGGCTGAAAGAAAGAGGAAGTCCCCATTACAGGGGAAGAGAGCAAAGTAGGAGCGGTGCTTGAAAAGGACGGGATGCTCCCAGACCTCAGCTTCTGAAAGTTCCAGAAAATTTATTTCACATTAAAATAAACAATAGAAGGCTGAGGATGTAGGTCAGTAGTAGAGCACTTCTTTAGCGTGTTCAATCCAAAATAAAATAGATGGGTGTTGTTTGATGCAACATAGAACAAAATATCTGACATGGTGGCACACTTGTAATCTCAGTTACTCAAGAGGCTGAGGCAGGGAAGGTCACAGGGTTTTGGTGGTGGTGGTGGTGGTGGTGGTATTGTTTTGGTTTGGTTTTTGTGGCCAGCTCAGCCCACCCTGGGGGTGGGGCTGGTGTGGCGAATGGTGGCTGGGACTGAACTGCAGTCGTTTTGCTTGCCTAAATTCACCTAAGCAGGTGCTTTACCTGAGCTATTAATTAGGCTTTACCCAAGCTATGTCACCAGCCCAAAGATCATAGATTTGAGACCCGTGTAGGTTATTTAGCAACACCCAGTCCCAAAATAAAAAATTAAAAGGGCTGAAGATATAACTTAGTACTAGAGTAGCAAGCACAGGGACATGGGTTTAATCTCCAGTACTGCAATAATTATAATAGAAAACTGTCAAGATCAAGTCTTATCTAAAGTTATTATAGGAAAAAAAAAAAGAAAGAAAAAAGCACAAGAATTCCAACCCCAGTGATGATGAAAGCATTCTAGAAAGACAAGGGTGCTAGGGAGTCAAACTGCAAGCTACTATTCAAAACTAGACAGCAAGACTTTAAGAAAATTACCTACAACCTGAAAGAATATTACATGTCACAGTCAGAAAAAAGTTCAAGGGCTGGCCAGACTAGAGGCCAGCGGACTGAAGTGCCTGCTTCAGCAGAACCCAGTGGCCAGGTGTCATGGTTTGTGTCTAAGTGTTCCCTCAAAGCCTCATGCAGTCTTGAGGCAACTTCAGGAGTTGGTGATTGATTACTGTGGGTGTGGACGCTGCGCCTGCCCTGGGGCAGGGAATTTGCATTATAATGTAAGGAGGAAAGAGAAGCTAGCAGCTTGAGCTGCTATCTCCTTTTGTGCTCTTGCTCTTTGCTGCAGCCAGGAAAGTTTATTCTCTGCTATGTGCCACTCCGCCTTGGAGCCAGCCGAGTATGGACTGAAACCTCCAGTAACCATGAGCCAAATAAACCTTTCCTCCTTCATTTTGGGTGTTGGGTATTTGTCTCAGCAACGAGAGAAGAGTAACTAAGACACCAGGGTTCAGTCCCTAGCTTGCTGGACCACCCTGCTCCCAGTCCGCTGAGAAGGCTATTGACTGGACATGGTGGAGCATGTAAACCTGTAATCCCAGCTCTTTGAAGGCTGAAAACGGGAGAATCATTATGAGTCTGATCTATGTTGTGAGACCCTGTACACCCTGTAGCCCCTGCCCTACATACATAAAATAAAGAAAAAATTCAGAAAAGAGCTAATAGGATCTAGAAGAGAATTAGAAACAAAATGGTAAAAATCCAATTTGTAAGTGAAAACTAAATTAAAAGAACATAAGAATAAATAACTAGGGTCGGGAGATGGCTCAGTAGAATAACCGCTTTCCTGGCAAACGCAAGGGCCTGAGTTCAATCCTCAGTTCCACAAAAAAAAAAAGAATAAATAATTATAACAGATAATACATGGACAGGAAAAAGAAACTGAGTAGAAATTTTTTAAATCACAAAAAAAAGGAGAGGAAGGAAGGAAAGAACAAAGAAGGAAGGAAAGAAATTAAATTCAAGAGAAAACTCTGAGATGTAAGATAGAAAAGGAATATCCAACATGCAGATAACAGGAGTCTCTGAACAAGAAAAGCAAAGCAAAAATGGATATAGAACAAACCCTCAAAAATTATAATTCAAGACAAATTTCCTGCAATAAAAAGACTTGAAATTACATTTATATTTTATAACATTGATCCAGAATGACTGTTACAAAGACATGTTCTAGCACAATTACTGAATTTTTTTTAAAATGAAAATCTTTTGGCATGTAGATAAAATGGTGCACACCTGTAATCCCGGAACTCAGAAGGCTGAGGCAGGAGGATCACCATGAGTTCAAGGCCAACCTGAGCTACAAAGTGACATCCTAAAAAAAATTTTTTAAAGATTTATAAAAGCATGAAATTTAGATTATTATCAGACTTTTCAACATCATCACTTTATGCCAAAGGAATTGATGGAGTAACCTGTTAAGAAACAGGAGAAGCTAGACATGATGGTCTATAATCTCAGCATACAGGAGGCTGAGGCAGGAAGATCATTATAGCTTGAGGTCAGACTTGGGAACATAGTAATATACCAGAACTCTCACAAAGAGATGGGACACAGGGGCTTTTTCCAGGGGGTAGCATTTATTTGTGCTGGCACAGGGCTCAATTGGTTAATATCCAAAAGGTTGAATCCCAAACATGACAGGGTTTTGCCTTGCATACAATTTTTTTTATATAAAACATACAGTCTGATTAGGTACAATCTATGTTACAAAGCAGTGCCTGAACTACAAATGCATATTCAAAAACTAATGGAGCGATGTTACCTTTCTTGGTTCTGAGACGGCTCCATCTCTCCACCACATTTCTTTAGGAAGAACTCAGCCACAGTGCTCTGGAGAAGGGTCCTTTCTCAAACACCCTCCCACCAGAAAGAAAATGAAGACAAATGTGAATCAAGAACTTTATATCCAGGAGAGCTGATTTTAAGGATCAAAGACACAAACACTTTTCAACATGCCAGAGCTCAAAAAATGTTGTTTCCCTGAATCTCCCCCGAATGAGCTTCTAGAAGCAAAGTGGTTGGAATATGAAGAGTTGAGATGAGTGCAGAATGCATGGTTGTGACAAGCTAAGGAGAGCTGGGCTGGAAAGAACAGAAAAGAAACCAACAAAGCGGATGTCCGTGGTTGTTACCTGCTAGTGCAATGATGCTGGAGCTGGAGTTAGCAACATTCATATTGCATATTCCAGACCACGTGGGTGCAGCACAAGATCAAGTAAATGAGTGACAATGGGGGCTAGAGATGTAGCTCAGTGGCATAAGTGCCTGTCTAGCAAGTGCAAGGTCCGCAGTTTGATTCCTACTACTAAAAAAAAGTGACAATGATGGATATAGTAAATAACTCTAGCTCTATCATCCCCTCAGTCCCTGAGAACCAGATTTGGGTATAGAAAAAACAAGAAGTGGATGGAAAAATTGTCATGGTGTCAATTATTTTATATTAAGTATATACCATCTCTGTCTGTTAAAATGCCCAGAGGTAATGACAAGACCAGAACTGTCTACGCCTTTATCATCCATATCATAGTCTTGGGAGAGAGTTTCCCATTGAAATAAATCAAGGGTTCTCAAAAAGGTAGCTGGTTCCATGTCTAGGTTGTGAGCAAAATGGGCTTGGGACGTCTTGTCATACAAGATGGCAAGAGGTCATTCAAAACTGTCAGGACCATGCCAGGAGGACATGAAGTCCAACCATGAGCCCCAACACACAGATGATGGCAATGAAATAAACATGATCAAAAGGTTCTTGAACCTATTCCTTCATAATGGTATTTTAAAAATTGGTCACCTTTCCAGGATAATAGGTGTTACAATTTAGATATAAAACACCCCTCACACACAAAGCTCAGGTGTTCAGAGGATGTGTTTCTGGGAGTTGATTAGATCACAAGCCCTCTAAATTTTTCAGTGAATTAATTGGTGAAACCACAGCTTGATGGCACAATAAGGAGGTGATGAAAAAGAGGAGATGGAGCTTCTAAAGGAGGCCAGGGTTGCAACTGTGACCTCGGGGACTATGACTGGTCACCAGCCCCTACCTCTCTGACTCCTTCTCTCTCAGCTGCCTGCCTGCCCTGGAGTGAGGCTATATTTAACACCCTGACCTTCTGCCTTACCTAGATCCTCAGTATTGGAACCAGCTAGCCATGGACTGTGACCTCTGAAACCATGAGCCAATGAGGAATCTTTCTGTTGCCAAATTTGGTCTCAGTGATGAGAAGTGCATGAACACAATAAGGAACAATTCCTTATCTGGAAAACAGAAAAATAAAGAACTGAGAATGTGTCTCACAATTTATGTGAACTGGGTCACCAAGCAACCCAGTAAAGAGAAGGGGAGCATCTTAATAAGAGTATTTTAGCTGGACTAAGGGTATAGCTCAGTGGTAGACCAATTGCTAAGCGTGCATAAGGGCCTGGGTTCCATTCCCAGAATTGCAACAGAATAAAATAATAAAAAATAAAACCATTTCAGCTAAAATATAAAATAAGTGCCAGGACCTGGTATATTGTCACCCTAGGGGTAAGTGGCCCTGGGTCCTGGGCCTGCAGCTGCTTACAACAAAGAAAGGGTGGTCTCCAGATACCAGCAGACTCCTAAGGGATGGTCATCAGCCACCTCAAGAGACTAGTGGCATCTGATAGTCTCTAGACCTGGATGCTATTTACAGGAGACACGTAAATGTCAGAAATGAGTACATGCCCTGTCCTAGGAGCCTGCTTCTCAGGGGCCCACCACACTCCCTTGACCAGGGGTGATGTTAAAAAATAAAGTTTTGCTACAAATAATTCAATAAACTACATATTTGTCTTGGGTGGTTCTCTATGTCTCTGTTTCGTTGAGTAAAATTAGGCTAATTTTTTTAAAAAATAAAACAGAACTTGAGGATTTAACTCAGTGGTACAACATTTGCCTCGCAAGCTAGAAGCCCTAGGTTTAGTCCTCAGCACCAAATTCAAAAACTAAAAAACCTAAACTAAATAAAACAAACCTAAAACACTTCCGCCATGGGGACCCTTGAGGGTATGTCCTAGATCCAGTCACCTGCGGCCAGCCCTGCAGTAGCCAGACTGCTGAGAGCATGTAGCTGGCTAGGTGATGACTGGTGTACTTAAGGTCATTCTTGATTAGTCAGCTCCTTCTGGTGGGCTCAGGGCCAAGCCCTGAGAGGACAGAGGGCAGCCTCAGGGAGGTCGTCCTGCATCTGGCTATCCCAACAACTTGTACCAGAGCCACCCTGGAGGTCCAGCTGCCTTCTCCACTTTCTAATGTAATAAGCACACTGATACTTTCTGTATCTGATGATGTGACATTGGGGCCTTACGGACCCAAAGGGACAGCTACTCCAAGAATGAGCAAATTCCGCCGGGCGTGGTGGCGCAGGCCTGTAATCCCAGCACTCGGGAGGCTGAGGCAGGAGGATTGTTGTGAGTTCGAGACCAGCCTGAGCTACAAAGTGAGCTTAAGGCCAGCCTGAGCTGCATAGTGAGACCCTGCCTCAAAAAGACAAAAAAAAAATTAAAAAAAAAAAAAAAAAAAAAAGAATGAGCAAATTCCTAGAAAACGCACTGTCAAGGAAGGTGCAAGCCAACTAAACCAGAGCCTTCCCAGTCACTCTGGGCCACCATCGGCTTTCCTTGTTCCCTAGGAGCCTGGTCCTGAGGCAGGCCCTCAACCTAAGAGCCCACAGGAACGATTCCGACTAGGCAGTCCCAAGCCTTCTTGCCCCATCCACCTGTTCTTTCCCATAGAGGTCACAAGAGACTTTTATCCACCTTGCCCCACTCCCTCTGCCTCCATCTCTTCCCTAGTGTTCCTACTCAGCCCTTCGTGGTGGTCCTGCCTTCTGTTTCCAGTGACCCGTAAGTATTTTTAAAAGTCTTCCCAAGCTGGGCATGGTAACACACACCTGTAGTCCCAGTGCTCTACAAGGCTAAAGTGGGAAAGTGGAAAATTTGAGCCCAGCCAGGGCAACTCAGTAACTACTCAGTGACTTAAGGAGACCCTGTCTCAAAATAAAAACTAAATAGGAGGCCAGGATATAGCTCAGCCTGTCTCCACTACTCTTTACTCATTGCTGGGGCAAAATACCAGACACTCAAAATTAGGGAATGAGATGTTTATTTGGCTCACAGATACTGGAGGTCTCAGTCTGTACTCAGCTGGCTCCAAGGCAGAGTGGCACAGGGCAGAGAACATCCATTCAAGGCAGCAGCAAAGAGCAAGAGCAAAGAGAGTGGGAGCCCCTCAGGCATCTAGCCGGTCTCTCTTCACTCCTTACTTTGTAATGCAAATTACCTGCCCCAGTGCAGGTGCAGCATGCACCCACAGTAATCAACTGTGAACTTCAGAAGCTGCCCCCTGACTGTTTGAGGCTTGGAGGTGGGGGACGGGAATGACATGCCTCCTATACACAAACCATAACAAGGCCCTAGATTCAATCCCAAGTCCAAAGAAAAAATGATCTTCCCTGTGATAGTCATTTCTGAACCTGTGTTTCATATATGGGGGGCACCGTGTAAACCATTAGCAGCAGTCCCCACCAGTCCAGAACTGCCAGCCCTGGTGCAGGGGCTCAAAATATACTTTCCCATAAGCTTGGCCAAGCATGAAGAACTTTTCAAAGAATCTTCCTAGAACACTGAAATGCAAGCTGGACCAAGGGAAATCCACAACTGAATGTTTTCGGAGTTCACTGTACCACCCTCATAGTGTCGGGCAGCATAGGCCCCGCCCAGAGAGCTGCACACGCTCCAAACCTGGCTGCCCAGGCTTGCTTCCCCTCTCCCAACATCCCTCTGTCTCTAGTCCCCGTACACTGACCTCTTGTCTGTGAAATAAGATGACCTCGAAAGCTTTCTCAAAGACCCAATCCTTGAGCCCCTCATCAGAATATCATGGGAATAGCCCAGAGTCCATATTTTAAGCCCCAGGTGGGTCTGAGAGGCAGCCAAGTTTCAATATAAACAGCTGAAAGCAGCATTATTGTGGTGACAGGAACTCCCCAAGTCCTGTCTGTCATTCATCAGTGCTGTGGTACATGCCCCAGTCACAAAACCTCTCTGAGCCTCTGGGAGAGGAGTGGAATTGCCCTCACCCGGCCCACCTCACAGGGTTGTCAAGAGCCCCTGCCTGCCAGCCCACCCCTGGCCTAAGTTCTCTCATACCCTGACCACGTGATCTCAAAGGCAGCTCTGCCCTCCCAGGGACTTCCACCTTGATGTACTGCCCAGGCTGGTCAGCAGGCCTTGCCTTTCCGCCTCTCCCAGCCTGAAGCCCCGGTTCTTACCAGGTATCTGCTCCAGTGGGGAGAACAGCTCAGCCTCCAGGTCACTATCTAGGGGCATGGATAGCCAGACCCTCCACTGTCCCTAAGGGCCAGTCTCAGCACCTGAGGGGACCCCCTCACCCTCAGAGAAAGACCTTGGAATTCTGTCCACAGGCTGTGCCCCAGCTCATCATTCTTCTCTTTACTGACACAAGCAGACAGAAGGAGGAAGAGGCCTCTCAACTTGGGCTTCAATCTCAAACCCACCAAAACTCATTCCTGTACCCTATAAGCTACCACAGGCCATTTCAAGCTACCAGAGGTTACCCAAGCTACCCTAGGTTCTCCTAAGTTCTCCCCAGCTACCCCAAACTGTCCCATTATTTCATGCCATCCTAAGTTATCCTAAGTTATCTCAAGTTATAACACGATCATTCCAAGTTGGCCCAAACTGTGTTGAGCCAACATATTATTCCAGGTTACTCCAAACAATCACAACTTATCCCAATCAAATGCAGCACATTCCAAGTTATCTCAAGCAATCCTAATGCATCCCAAACTATTCCAAGTTATCCTAAACCTTCCCAAGCCATCCTAGGTCACCCCTAACTTCCCAAGACATCTCAATTCATTCCAAGTTACTCAAAGTTATCCCAAACTAGGCCAAGTTACCCTGAGCTATTCCTGCCACGTTAAATTGCCTAAGTCCCTAATTTGGCAGGTGCAGAGTATAAAGCCCAAGAAGCAGTAGGTGCTTGAATTACTGACTGCCTGGCTTGGCCAGCCCAAAGCACCTGTTATGCAAGCCCCCAACACAACCCTGACCAGCCCAACAACCTGTCAGCAGCACAGGTTGGGTGGCAGGGAGACCAGATATCAGGAGTAGTCGTGGGCCTTACACCATGCCCCGCCGCACGCCCAGAGTCAGGATGCACTTTAGGCACTCCCATGAGCCAGTGTAGCAAGAGACAAAGACCATGTGTGGAAACCACGTGAAATGCATGTGAATTTTCCTCTGCCAAGGCCTTGCAGTGAGGACTCGTCCCTTGTGGGTAACATTCAGTGGCTGTGTGAGTTTGTACATGCAAGCTCATCTCTGTGGAAGTAACCTCCACAGGCAGTCCTTAACAAGATCGCAGCTCTGACAGGGGATACCAGATAAGCAAAGTCAGGCAGGCACCTAATGCAGAGCTCTTGGGGACCTCCAGTCCGCAGCACCGCTCACACCTCATACCCTGCCTTCCTTTGTACTGGGTCACTCTGTGCATGCAAAGCTGTTGTGCTTTCCAAAGACTCTGTTCAAGATGCAGAGGTGTGGGACACCAGGCAAACGTAATGAAGAGCATACCATGCAGAAAGGCCTAGAGGAGGTGGTAGGCAGCCCCAGAATTATGGATGCTAGTGGCACAGTACAGGCTGCCAGAGCAATCCTGGGCACGTGGGTATGACCATGAAATACAGGTACACATGCTGGTGCACTTAAGGGCCAAGGAGAGGACTGGAAATGACTTCCAGAAGTTGTTCCAGTATGGTACTACCTTGCCCAAGAGTAGACTTTCCAGTTGTCATTAAACAGTATGCTCCCCCGCCCATGCTGGAGCTCACATTGGCTGGGCAAGGGTGGCTGGCCTCAGGTGGAGGCAAGCACATGTCACGGGGTTAGTCTACACCCAGGAGGGGTCCATAATTCTAGGGTTCCTTGTCACCTCTGTGTATGCAAAGCAGCCAGTAGCACGCCCTGTCTGAGACCTGCTGCCAAGACCAGCTTTTCCTGTATGTAGCACAAGCAGCCATGGTTTGTCTAGGCCTATTTTATCTCTGTGCAGAATCTACTTGGTCTCACAGGCAGGCTTAGAGGAGAAATTACCCAGACCGACTCCCACCACAACAGGGTTCCTTCTCCCAGGTGGCTTTCTCCACATGTCACTCCCTGCAGCCTTGTACCTCCCAACAGAGAGGCACTCCAAGTGACTGTCAGGATGGCTGTGCAGGAGGAAGTGAGGTGAAAGGCCAGGGTGAGGACACAGCTGTTCAGCTAGGTCAAGACATGATGAGGTGCCTCTGATTTGGCTGAGTGAAGGGCAGAATGACAGACCCAAGGGTCTAGTGTCTTCATCCCCAGAAACTGACAAAGCTACTGAAAGGGATAGTGGCTTTTCAGGTGAGGTTCAGGATTCAAGACAGGGAAATAGCTCTGGAATGTCCAGGCTGGTCCTTAACAGAAGGAGCAGTGGACCTGAATCCCTCAAGAGATGTGACAGTGGAAGCAGAGGTCAGAGTGCCATGGGGTCCTGAGCTAGGCATGGCACTGTGGTTCACAGCTGGAAAGGTAAGGAAACGGGTTGCAGTGAAGCCTGAAGAAAGGGCCAGGACTGCTGAGAACCTGACTTCCAGAAGTGTGAGACAGTGAATTTGTGCTACACATGTGGAAAGCTGTTTCAGAGCTTGCCTGGATGCAGAAAAACAGGTACAGTGGGTCTGTGTCCCAGATACTTGTTTGATCAAGTGTATTCAGGGCAGATTGTGTGAGGTGTAAGGGAGGGGATTGCCACCATACCTCTCTAAGCACCCATGCATTTCCTTGGGGAATCCCTGCCACTGTCCCGCCAGGGGTTGGGAGCCTCATCCTTGATGCACAGATAAGGAACTGGAGACAGGGAGGCCAGCAAGCTCCCTGAAGTACCTGCCTATTCATTTCATGGCAGAGCTGGGGCCAGAGCTACCTCAGAACCTCTTGCCAGTAGCTTAGAGAAGATATTCCCATTGGAACAGCCTCTACTTGAAACTCTAAAGCCTAAAGGCTCTTCTAGGTTCTGTGTTGAGAAGATGAGTTTGGGGTATCACTCTGCTCCTCCTGACCTCTCCATCTCTGCTTATGCTTTCTTTGTGTCAGGAGCTAATGTTATTGTAAGGCTCTCCATCCATAACTGGAAAGTCTGAGGACCATACAAGTGCACATGTGCATGTGCATAGGTGTGTGCATGTGTGACTATAAATGTGAAATGTGAAGAAGTAAACTCCTTGGAGCAGGGAAAGGAATTCCTGCACAAGCACCCAAAGACACCACTCGAGGAGGCTGGAAGGAACACGAGAAGGCATAAATAGTCTGCATTTTGTTCATAATGGAATAAAAATCTTTGTCAACTATTAGACTGTGACTTTTTCTTAGTTGATGTTAGTGGTGAGCACTGTGGGACCTGACTGGAGCCTGAAATTCCTCAGTATGTTTGTAACAGGTGTCCTGGTGCCCCTCCCCTGATGGCACTCCCAGAGGAGGCCCAAGTTGAACCCACCCTGGGCAGTAGATGGGAACAGCTGTGGGTGTCCACCCAAATGCCCTTTTGCAAGGACCTCTGCACCAACAGGGGGCTCTTGAAACTTGGGCCCCAGAAGCCACCCTAGGTATAGAATCTATCTGCACCCTTGCCAGGGAAGGCCATTGAAGACAGCTGCACAGGTAGCTACTTGCTCCCTTGACTTTGGTCTCCTGTGCATTAAGCTCTCTGTCTTCCAGAGAAGGCTTCTAATGTAGCCCAGGACATCACGCCTGGGAAAAGGGGCCTGGCCCAGTCCCAGAGCCACACT
The DNA here is from genome assembly GCA_004027165.1 of Ctenomys sociabilis. Classification (NCBI taxonomy): domain Eukaryota; kingdom Metazoa; phylum Chordata; class Mammalia; order Rodentia; family Ctenomyidae; genus Ctenomys; species Ctenomys sociabilis. Next base: position 19,636 of record PVKA01028432.1, read on the forward strand.
GCCAGGAATATGGTGCCCACAGGGCTTCGGTGTTCTGAGAGGGCAATTGGGGGAGTTATCCCAACAACCTCAGCGGGGGCCTTGGGCACTAGGGGGCAGCACAGCTCTCCGGGCAGCTGGGAGGTGAGCACAGAACTGTCACCATGCCGCCCCCAACTGAGTGATGCAGAGCCCAAGGGTCAGGACTTGAGGACTTGGCATCTTTCTCCCTGACTTGAGAAACCCCCCACTGATGAGTACAAGAGGTCCCACTCACCGCCCCCCACACACACACCAACAGCAGCCTTGGGGCCTGAGCTTCCCTTGCTTCCCAGGAGGGTGGGGCTCAGGGGGCCATGTCCCAGGCATACAGAGGGCCCACTTGGCTTCTTCCCACTCTAGAGCTGGAAAGACTCTGCATCCTCTCCCTGGGTTCCAGGTCAGCTCTCTTGTCACCCATGCTCCCTCTGCTATACTCCTTTCACCCCCTTTCCCATGTGGGGGCACTAGCATCCTAGCCCCAGGCCTCGGCTACTGGGGGGAAAAATACTGAAACAAATGCTTTTCACACAACTCATGCATCCTAAAGCACAGCCAGGCTTTTCCTGTGGATTATATAAATAACCTCTTTTTGAAAAGAGAAAATTCTAAACTCAAATACAGGATCCAAAAAAGCAGTCCCAAGAGCCTTTGAGGGCACAGGGAACCCTACCCATAGTAGCACTATCGTGCTGAAAGCAGCACTCCTCTGACTCCGTGTCACCCAGAAAAGTGCTGGGGCACTCTCATCCACATGGTGTACCTCCCTGGAACTTCTCAATGTCTCCATAAGCCTAGTATGTGTGTAACCCCATCCCTGATTCCAACCATGTTTCTTAACCTTGAAGTGCTGTTCACCATCCCTGGAGGCAGCCAGGGAAGCCAGGACTCTGTGTGCTTTCAGTGGGCTCTGCCCCTCGAGGCTGCCTGCAACCTTAGACAGGCACCATTTTCACCACCCACTGGCCACACAGCGGGATGTGAAGTTGAATCTTTCAATCCGTGTGTCAACCCTTCCTTGCTGAAGCCTTAGTATCTAGCATGTGGGCCTTGGGCCTCTGCTGTGCACCTGCTGCATTTTGAGAGGAAAAGAGTTCCAGCTCCCTGGTGGGAGGGAGGACTTGGCCACAGGTTTCAAAAGATGAGTGCTGAAAAGTCCTGGAACAATCACCAGAAGGCACCACCTGGTGGCAGACACTTGCCACCTGTGTTTGTGAGGGCAACATTGAACCACGCCCCCACCCTCGTAGGAGGAGATCCCGGGTACCAACATCGCCCTAACTAGCACCACCCTTCTGTGTGACAGGAGGATCACCCTTGGAATCCGCCCAAATGAGAAGAGTTCATTTCCTTGCCCAGCTGTCAACTGCTCAAAATCTGGGCTCCAAGTCTCACTGTGAGCACTTCAGAAATGTGGCCATTATCCTTGGGGCTGTAGGAAACTGTGGGGGCCAGTCAGCCTTCAGGGCTATGCTTGAACCTGAGTGACTTGTGACATGATGAATACAAACAGCACAGACAAACATGGAGGGCTCACACCATCGTGGGAGCCCTTTTCAGAGATGAGAAAACTGAGGCTCCATGAGGCAAGTGAGAACAGGATGGATCCAGAGCCCAGCCACGCAGCTCCTAAGTGTGCATGCAGTCACAGCGCTGTGCCTAAGTTGGGGCTGCTGCTGGATGAAGATGTGCAGCTCCACAAGGCCCCTTGCCCTCATGCTTAGAAGCCACTGTGCTGGACTCACGTGCGGAGGGCGCCCTGCTAGCTCTACCTGTACAGTCAGCTGTGACGCTTGGGCAGCCTCAGTCTGGCTGTGGTATAACGTGTACAGTATAGGACTTGACCAACACTGAAAACCTGGTCTTTTTCTTTTTTCCTCTGGCAGATATTTTCCCAGCACATGCTGCATTTAGCTACTAATATTAGGAGAGCTATTCACAAAATTATATGCATTTAATTTATGTTGTCTGCATTCAAAAATATATCACCATATGTACATACACCCATAACAGTTGAAGTCATTGTATTTATTCATTCATTCATTCATTCTTCCATTCATTCATTATCTGATACAGGGTCTCACTATGCTGTTGGGACTCAGAGTGATCCTCCTGTCTCAGCCTCCCCAGTGCTGGGATTACAGGCATGTGCCACCACACCCAGTTGCAGGGCCAGCTCAGTGCACCTGGGGCTCAAGGGCTGGCACAATGATACCAGGGATCAAACTCTGGTTCTTGTGCTTGCCAAGCAAGTGCTTAGAACACTGAGCAACTTCCCCAGCCCCTGACATAGTTTTAATCTTAGCTCTCTACCTACATATTTAAAATATGCAGCTATCATTTTGCAGAAAGGAATGCCAAGAAGCTAGATGTTATGTGGGAACTCTGTCTCTCTCAGAGGTCTTGTTAAAGTTGGCCTGGGCTCTGGTTCTGCAAGCCGCCTTGGAACTCTCCTTCTGTGTCCTTGAGCTCCTTCCTCCTACCTCCTTGGTCACCAGGCCCTAGTGCCTTATGAAGCTCATCCTTGCAGAGTCTGTTCAAGGTGTTCATTAACTTTTCTATGGCTCTAAAGAATTACTTGGGTGTTCCCCGCCATCACACTGCCATTTTCCTCTACCTCTCCCATTCCTTTCTAGAAGTTTCCTTATGCCCAGACCTCACAATTCATCTTTGCCTTTCTGGCACTTGTTACTTTCTCTGAAAATACAATTTTCTTCCAAGAAGCAAACGAGCTGGCTGATAATGGAATGCACTACCCTACCTCATTACACTGCACTGTTCTCCCTGTGGGTTTTCTCAATTTACAGTTCAGAAAATAATAATTCACAAGGTGGAAGACCTCTTGAATGGATGTAACTATAGCATGAACTCTAACAGGCTCTGAAATTTTCCAAATCTTGTTAGGGAGATTTGAAACCTTCCTGTAGAGAGTTCTAAACAGATCTTGGCCATGGCCTGAGGACCATGATGCCCTTCAGGCCCTAAGGCAGGGGGAGCTCATGGTTTAAATTCTAACATGAAAAACACTCAAATGCCTGCACTGAGCTGAGAGCCGAGCACTGAGGGCTAAAATTAAACATTCCTGATGCAAAGTCAAGTTGCAGGAAAGCACTGACTCCACAATTCTGACTGGAAGAGAGGCACAGCCGAGAATCAGGAGGGGCAGTGAGAATCCTGAGGAGGGAGAGAAAAGGAAGAAGGAATTAAAAATCTGCTAAGTCATTGCCAAAACACATATAGTAGCAACACTGAAAGCAAAGAGGAGCCTATGGGTGCACACAGCCACTCCTGTCACTGGGCAAGTGGAAAAGCCCAGTTGGAAAAAAAGGGGAACTTAAAATACCAAAATTCTTCCATCATGGATAAGCCTTTAATATTGAAGATGATATTATAAAAATACAACTGACAATACAATTTCTTTTTGGCTGAACCAGGGATTGAACTCAGACCCTTGTATTTTCCAGGAAAGCACTTAGTCTACTGAGGCATCTGTCCAGCCCTGACAGTACAACTTTAAAATGCATGAGTACTGAGAAGTCTATGTGATGGGTTACATGAAGCGTCTATACACTGGAACTAAAAACACTCCCCATGGTAACAGCACAGGGATCACCCTATAAACAGACCAAGATGCTGAGAAATGGGGGCTCACCCTTTCAGGTCACCTGAAAGCCAGCTGCCCAACAAGAGGCTCCCATATGCTTGCATGCCTGATTGTGTCTGTAGGACACACACACACACACACACACACACACACACACACCTTCATCCTCACAGCCTAGAAAGTTCACAGTCTACTGAGCATGTGACACTAGCAAAAGTGTTTGCTGCAGGGTAAATAGAATGGACTGGAAGTTTCTGTTTGTCTGGAACACTCTTCTGGGCTTTTTGTTCTATGATCTTAATACTTACTTGATAAAACAAAGAGTAGAGGTCTGTTACCTTTCTAGGCTTGGGGATCCACAGAATGATGCCTATGGATGCAGGGCTGGTGCTGCAAGTTTTGAGGAAGACCACTGTGGACAGTGTAGCTGGGCCATGTGACTGGGCATGTGGCCTCAATGAGCCAAGCCTGACTGAGCAGAAATGGGAAGACCTAGCATTGTCTACGCCAAGATGCACTGGTCAGAAAAGACAGAGTCTGCACCCTGCTTCTAACTGTCCACCTATGGGAAATAACTTATGCAATCATGGAATGATAATCAGAAATATGTTGGTAGAGTGGAAGGGGTACATTGTCCTGGACAAGTGGGATCTAAGTACATGCTAAGAACAGTCTCAGGTAGTAGTCAGGTATGAGGTCACTTTCTAATCTTAGTACTCAAGCAATATTTGACTTTCTTCTCAATTTATAAAATGGAGACAAAGAAAATGAATTGAACCCATCCTGGGTCTCAATGGCATACAATTATGTGGACATCCTCCACAGGCCAAACCCAGTGGTCTACCAAGGTTTTTCCTACCTTCCTACATGCCTAGAAACTTATGAAAAGAACATTTAGTGGTAACTGGAATGGAGTGTGAATACACAGTCATGCCTAGTGGTAAAAAGTGAAGCTCACACAAATCTTGACCCGTAACAAGCAATTAGGACAAAGATAACAGTAACACCAGATCTTCCCTTCCAGAACCACAAGCAAATGAGAGTGGAATGAAATATTTACAGTCTTGGTGAGGGAAACAACCCTACCAACATAAAGCTCTGTACCCAGCACAATTATGCTTTCAATTTTTATTAGTATACCCTTGTAATACATAAGGATTACATTCATCACAGGGAGTTGATACACGGACATAACCTATCCCAGTTCTTTTTGCATTCCCTTTCTCCCACCACCAAGATGAAGGAGAAATAAAGTCTTTTTCAGATAAACAAAAACTGAGGGAACTTATTACTGGCAGACTTGGTTTGTAAGAAATGTTGAAAGAAATTCTTCAGAGAGAAGGAAAATTATATAGACTAGAAAATCAAGTCTTTATAAAGAATACTAATATTAGAGAAAGAACAGAAGATAAAATTAAATATTTCCATTTTTTTTCACTCCTAAATGACTTAATAGACTTATTCATTTAAAATACATAAAATGGCAGCAACAGTAAAGTAATCAGATTATTGCTTTTGGATAAGTGAAATGAGCACATACCAGGATGTCATAAGAAAGGGGAGAGGCCGGTTGTGCATGGTGGTACAGACTTAATATCAGCACTCAGGAGGCTGAGGCAGAAGCATTGCTGTGAATTCCAGGCTAGCTTGGGCTATAGAGTAAGTTCAGGACCAGCCTTAACTACAGAGTGAGACTGTCTCAAAAAAACAAAACAAAACAAAAAGGGTGGCATGTGGTGGTGTGGGCATGATGGCCCATGCCTGTAATCCCAGCACTCGGGAAGCTGAGGCAGGAGGATCGCTGCGAGTTTAAGCCTGAGGTGCAGAGCAAGATCCTATCTCAAAAAGATGAAAAAGAAAAGAAAAAGAGAAAGAAAGAAAGAAAACTGAGAGTTGGAATTACTGTCTTCTAAGACACCTATACTTCTCAGAAAGTACTACAGACTCCACTCTCCTAGGTGACAGTGCAGTGGCCCAAGTTTCCTCACACATTGCTTCTACTCCACCTGCAAACCCTGGAGGCCCTGCCTTCGAAGTAGTAGAGAGGCCACAATGGCCCAGTTAAAACTCAAGGTGCAAAGTAGTTAAAACTCAAGGGTGTCATGGCCCACAGCCAGCCATCTCACCTGGAGTCCAAGTTCTGTAAACGGCACACCTCCCATGTGTCCTCCTGCTCTCACCTCCCTGCCTCCCCTCTCACACTGCCCCCAACCCAGGGCCACTACCACACTATTTCTTGCTGCCTCTCAAACACATCCTGTGAAATCCTACCTCCCGCTTTGGCACTGACTCTCTGCTTCCGGCCACAGCCTTCCCCCGATGCCTGCCTCTACTGCTTGCGCCCTAGTCTTCCTGAGGTCTTCTCCAGTCAACTCACTTAAAACCTTAGCTGTCCTACTACACATCTTCCTTCCTTGTTTCATATTTTTAACATTCCATGTGAGTTATTTTTTCCTGATTGCTGCTCCTCTGCTGAAAGAAAAGTTCCTCCACGGCAGAGGATTTGTTGACTCTGTTCAACACTGCATCCCAAGGGATATGAACAGCATGTGGCACGTGCCAGGCTGGGCTGATCAGTAAGTATTAGGGTGGAGAAATTTCCTGCTTTGGAGTAACCGGCGTCTAGCGATACACATCTGCTAACTTCACATTCCTGGGAGAGGCTGTGATTTTGGATACGTCAAATCTATAAGGAAATGATCTCTCTGTATGCGGGAGAAACACACTGACAAATGTTACTAAGGACTGTTACTAAGGGCTCAAAAACTACTTAAATAGCAATTGGCAGGCAACGATACGTTCCGGAAAGGGGCTACAATCAAACGGGGACTCTTGGGCTCCAGCAGCAAGGAGTGTGAAAGCTGAAGGAACTACGCGCTCAGGTTCTCAAGCTCAGGTAAGGGCCAACCCAGACACCTCCCCCGCCCGCCTCAGATCTCCTCCCATTGGCTGATACGTAAAGGACCCACTCTTCCATTGGTTAAAAGGAAAAGAGGCAGGGCTTACTCGGAGGGGAGAGGGTACTAGGGGAGGCCTGCGTGAAGCACCTCCGAGGTGAGAGCTACAGACTTATTCGATCCTGCGGGGAGCGCCGGGCACACGCCATACGCCCAGTAAACTGAGGGTCAAGAGCCAGCCTGCACTGTCACATTTCTCCACTGCCCTGAGGCGTCCCCTTCGGGGCGGTGCCTCGCCGAGGTCAAGGTACCTGACGCAGACTCAGTCTGCGCGAGGCGCGCCCCCGACATTCCCCGCGGCATGGGCTGCCCGAGGAGGCGGAGGGGGATGACGTCATCCGGCGGAGCGACGGGCATTGGGCGCCATTTTGAAAAGGGAAAAAAAAAATCCCTCCTCGGCGGCAGCGGCGGCGGCTGCAGCGGCTGCAGCCGGAGCTGAGCGCTCGGCGGGGCGCCTCCGGTCGGGCGCGCTCGGCTGGGCAGGCCCCGTCCCGCGCTGCTGCCATGGCAGGTGAGGGCCTTGGGCACGCGGGTGGGATGGCAGGCGGGATGGCGGAGCGGGTGCGGCCGGCCTGACCGCTCGTTCTGTTGCAGGAGCAGGAGGAGGCGGCTGCCCGGCGGGCGGCAATGATTTCCAGTGGTGCTTCTCACAGGTGAAGGGCGCCGTCGACGAAGACGTGGCGGAAGGTGAGGCGGCCTGGACGTAGAGTGCAAGGTCATGTGGAGCCGACGCCGGGACGCGGCCACCTCCGCCTGTGCTTCCCCTCGCGGCGCCGCGCGTCCCCGCGGGCAGGGTCCCAGGCCGCGGCCGGTCGGCCTAGGGGGCTGGCCTCGGGGCGGTCGGGAGTTTGAGCCGGAGTTGGGGCGGGACGCTGGTGTGAGGGTGCGGTGCAGAGAGGACCTGGCTACCCATGCAGGGAGGTGTGGGGTGTCGGGGAAGGGGATCCTGGGGCTCGTGCTGGGTGGTCTGGGCGCCGGGTCCTGGTCGCCAGAGGGGCCCTGGGGGTCTGGGGCCTCTGTGTCGTCTTCAACAGGAGGCGGGGACTGCTTGGTGCCAGAGTCCGAGCCTCTGGAGTTTTTCACTATGGATGCTTTCTTATCCACTGTTCGTTTTAAGTGCTCTTCTCCATATTTTAATCCTTTAAAAAAAAAAAAAAAAAAGACAGGGACTCTGTGTGGTTTGTGCTGGCCTTTAACTATGTAGCGCAAACTGGCCCCTAATTCATGGCTATCCTCCTGCCTCAGCCTCCCGAGTACTCAGATTACAGGTGTATGCCACCACACCCTGCTTCATATTTCAGTCTTGAACCTTAAGGTATCTGTCAGCTGCCTGGTCTTTCCTATAATCCCAACTCTGAGTGGGCCAGGTTACAAAGTTGTCAGGTGATGGACAGAGAGTTTGGACAGCCTAATGGTATGTGGAACTGAACTAACTCCTTAGAGGGGTGAAGCATGGTAGTATTTATGTTTAGAGTCATGATGGCTTTTTGTTCGTGTTGTTCAGGCTCTTTCACTTTGTCCTAAAAATGATGTTTGTACTAAACACATCTTTCTTGCCTCAGTCACTCCTCAGATGTCCTGACCTGGTTGTTTCACCTCAGTCCCCACATGACCTTTTGCCCACACCTACTTCACTCTGACCTTCTCCCTAGCAGTGTCTGACCTGCCATATGTCCCTTGAGGTTATCTGGAGATCTGGGGTCCCATTGGTTAAACCCAGCCCAGACAGCTAAGCAGAGGAAACTGATTTGAGATGGAAACTAGGTAGTTTGTAATATAAACTAAACATTTTATTGATTGTTTCTTCTATGGTAAAAATATATTATTCTTTTGTTTCACTTGATATGTGTGCCAAGTGGGTGACAGTTCAGCCTCAAGTGTGATCTCTATAAGAGTAAAAGCGAAACTTGTGGGGGTGGGTAGGCACATGGGGGTGTTCTGTGTCTGTCATAATTTCTGATTTCTTCACCTGTTTTGGAGTCTTTGTTGGTACACTGAGTTAAAATTTAAGGGTAAAGTGTATTTTAAGTATGACTTATGAAAATTGCATTATTTCCCTTAAAGATATTGACAGATAATGTACTGCCCAAATCTAATCAGCTTTGATTGGAACTTTTTGCAATTTTAATTCTTCTCTTTTTGAGGGTGGGGTAAGGCATTTTTGAGACAGTGTCTTTAATGCAGTTTATCCTGGCTTTAAGCTCCTGTAGGTTGTACCCCAGGCTGATCCTAGACAGTGCTGGAATTACAGGCTTGTGCCACCACACCCAGCTTTTACAGTTTTAATTCTTCTTTTTTTTTTTGCGGGACTGGGGATTGAACTCAGGCCCTTGCACTTGCCAGGGAAGCACTTATTCCACTGAACCATCTCGCTGGCCCCTACAGTTTTAATTTTGAATGCATCAAAATTTCATGTTTCAGTTGTGTTTTTTTTTTTTTTTTGGTGACCTTATCTTGTGTGTTTTGATTGTATGTATTCAAAGCTTTCTATTTTAATTCACCTATTCCTGAGATGTAGTAACCCATCCAAAGTAACATATTATAACTTCACCATTTGTTGAGTAGTTTGAATTATGTCATTCTTGAGCAGATGATAATAAAAAACTATAACAAACCATTAATAGAATGAGAATCAATAAACTAGCCCCTGTAACTCCAGCTACTCAGGAGGCTGAGACAGGATTGCAAACTCAGCGACAGCGTGGACAGCTTGGTCTCTCTTTCAAAATAACTTTTTAAAAAGCGCTGCATATGTAGTGCAGTGATGGAATACGTGCCACTGTCCCACAAGCCATTCCTGCCCATACTCAACATTGAAAGAAAAGCGTTGGTGAAAGGTAATTGGAAGATAAGTACTGATACTTAGACTGTAGAACTTAATATATTGTAAAATTTATCTATTTAAACTCAGGGTTGCAAGCCTTTTGGTTGTTTTTGTTACAGCCTAAGCCCAGCTCTGCAGAGTTCCATGTAACAACTGTACTGTACTTTGATCTGTTTTCTGGCTTTCCTTGTGATGAGTAGTCAGAGATGCCTTAGAGATTGAGTCTGGGGCTCCCTCCTGACTCCAGGGCAGACAGTGTCTGCGAAGCATGGGTGGTACAGGAGTGGAAGTAGGCAGGCCTGTGTTGAAAGTTGTGGAGTAAAATGGAATAATGGAGCACATTGTGTGTGTGTGT
>PVKA01028433.1:0-29392 GCA_004027165.1 Ctenomys sociabilis
TATGAACAAAGAAAGGAGGAAAAAATGTGCAAGTATATATATATATATTATATATATATATATATATATAATATATATATATATATATATATATATATATATATAATGGCTGAGATGATTGTATTCATAATGTCCATCTTCAGAATTTTCACCCTAACTAACTCTGTATGCTAGTATCTGTAATCTGAGCAACTACATCAAGGACAGAAATGTATAATACAAAACCCATGGCTGAATGCCTCTCATCTTGGTCTTCTAAATGTGTATCATTCCTAAAGTCTCATCAATTATTACACTCTTTAAAATAAATTAAAACAAAAAAGACAAGGAAAAATTAAGATTACTTGAAAGCAAGCACCAACATTCAATTATTTCACCAATCTTGCATAATTATATCTGTTAATTTGAGCAACAGATTTGATGATAAAAATAGGTAACATAAAAACCACTGTTAATTACCTATTCCTGTTTTGACAGTGTGTAATACATGCATTGCTGTATGTTACTGTCTTTTTTTTCTATTTGTTTTGTTTCTATTTTTATTTTTTTAAATAAAAGAAAATTAAAATTTGAAAAAGTATACTTTTACAAATTTTCTGACAAAACATCCTATGAGCATTAGACATGGATGAAAAGTGAATCCCAGGGAATCACATACAATCTAAGTCCAAACTCAGCAGGTACCAAGAGTGAATTTCTAGTTTTATTTTAATACTATTTAATATTTAATGCTATTATTTTAATACTAGCTAGCTTGCTTGCTTCCTTCCTTGTATTTGTAGTATTTATCTTTTGCAATGACTGTAAGATATGCCAATGTTGAAAATGAACTATAAAAAATAGCAGGTTTCTATATAAAAATCTCATGACTATGCAAATAACAGAACTTTTACATAACTAATTACCACCCCTAAACTGTGTTTAAGAATGAATTATACAAGTCCCAGTTGTGACATTAAGTGTAGAAAAGAAAGATCTCCATTTCTGGCACAACTTCAAATGCCTCAGTGGAGAGAGAAAAACATCAAACAAAGATTACACTGAAGTGCTTATAGCTCCCATGGACAGGAAGAAAATACCAATACTTTCTGGCTTGTAAAATGTTTAACACATCTAACCTCTGATGCATTATACAAAGGAATGGCTTGTAGACACTCAGAACCTGTGGCTTTACGGGTCTGTACCAGACATTTCTATGATGACAAAGAGCTGTATTTCCAACCTATGAGGAGACTGGGGCCTCTCTCCTTCTCTCTTCCTCTCTCTCTCTCTCTGAGTCTGTTTCCCTCTTTGACCCCTATTAAAACATTCCTGTTGCAGCACTCCAAAGGGCAACCCACACAGTTTCCAGAATGATATTCTCATTTGATAACAGTTGATCTTTTAAATTCTAGATAATAAAGGGTACCAGTAGTTCCAGTTCACAGAACATGTGCGAAGCTTTAAACTTATCTACTGATATAGAGGAAGTTACTCATGGAGGAAATATCTTTGATGTTAATACACAGTCTGTCTGTGCTGAGATAGTGGCTCAAATTGAAAAAAAAAAAGTATACAAAGCAGTGTTTCCAAAAACTTACAATGGTAAAGAACCCCTTCTTTGTAGTAACAATGAAAAAAGAGAGAACACTTTAGAATAAATAAGTTTCAAGCTATACAAATACAATACTCCTACAAAGCATAAATGCAGATTCCAAAGATATTCCTGGTTCTTAATTATGATGCTTCAACATCATCAAAAGATGCTTGCTCTCATTACCTGAATATATAAACATTGTGAAATTCACATTTTTAAAAAAATTAGCGTTTTTTTTTCTCCTGGGATAAGACAAACTGATTTTACTATATCTTAAGCATCATATTTAAGAAAACTCCACAAATAGGAATGTCTAAAAAACAAGGTAAAGGAAAAGCTACAATGGAGGAATAGTCATACCAAAGATATGAGACCTTACTTCAAAGTCTCAATAACTAAAACATAAAGAGCCACCCAGATAAATGATGCAGTATAGAAAGTCCAGAAAGAAACTCAACTATAGATGGAAATTATTCTAGTATATGGTACAAGAACACCTCAAAATGCTGGTGCAAAGACAGATTTTCTAACAAATGGTGCTGGGACAAAAGAATAGACACTGGAAAAAGAAATTTTGACCAATCCTCCAAATTGATCAGATGTTTTAAGCTAAAATTATAGACTTAATTTTAAGTGGGTAAGTTCTACATAACCTGAAAGAGAAGTCTTTGTAATGACTCAAATGCTTGTATAAGGACTAAAAATCTGAATATATTAAAAAGATTGATATATTTGATTATCTACAAAAATTGAAGAGCAAAACACCATAACTAAGTCACAGGATAAATAAATGACAAGAAAATACTTGTAAATATGTAACAAACTAATGTCCTAAGAACTAATTAGTCCCTAGAGAACTAATGAACTAATATCTTAATTTTTAACTTTAAAATTTTTATGAAAAAGATCAAAATACTATAGAAAATGGGCAAAATACATGAATAGACAATTCACATAAAATATGAAGTTTTCTGACAATATGTTCAACTTTGCTTAAAAGAGAAATTTATATTAAAATTATAACAAGTTACCTATGATGGGATGAGGTAGAAGGATAGGTTGGAAAGGATAGAGGAAAGTGATATTTTTCACAGTAAGTGTTATAATTTGTAACTAGAAGTCTCTCCAAAGCCTCATGTAGCCTCACTGGAACGGGCTTCTAGACTCTGTGATCCAGTGCTGGGATTATGGATGTCAGTGCTCCTGGGGTTATGGGTGTAAGTAGTGCTGAGATTATGGGTGTGAGTGCTATACCCAGCATGGGGCAGACAGCCTGAATGCAGCATAAGGGAGACAGACATACTCTCTGCTGCCATTCTTGTTGCTACTCCTTCTGTTTGCTCTTTTTGTTTTGGAGTTTTCCACCAACATGAACTGCTGCCCTCTGCCATGTTCCACTCTGCCTTGAAGCCAGGTGAATATGGACTGAAACCTTCACTATCTGTGAGCTAAACAAACATTTCCTTCCTTCCTTCATTTTAAGTGTCAGGTATTTTGTCCCAGAAACAAGATAAAAAGTAACCTAGACAGTACCTATTTACATTTAAACTTGGAAGAATGTTAATGTTCTACATAATTAAAAATATAATTAAATCAACATACATGCAAGAAAGCCATAAATAATCTTAACTGAATCCTGACTAAATAATAGAACCACACTTCGGATATAGGCTAGAGAGGCAGCCTAGGAAACTATCTAAGTAACACTAAAATGCAGTAATTTTTCAAGGCTGGGGCAAGAAAAGCTAAGCCTTGTGCCAAAAGAAAAAAGGTTCCATCACACAATGGTAGCATGTCAAAAAGACATGGAAACCAGCTTAAATGAGTTACCACTTAACAAATCTATGATAACTGCATACCAACATTACACATATATCTCTGTCTAAAAAAAAAAAAAAAGCAAGTAAATCTCGATCTATTTTTAGCAGACTTTTCACTGTTAATGGCATGAGTACAGCAATTCTGAAATAGCTTTTTCTTTTAATGTGTGCCTTATAACACTTGAGAAACAAAGTAAATGTATTGGCACTGCTGATTGCCAGAGTTTTCACTGGAAAAAAGTGACTTATGAATAAGGAATTAATGAACATAAGGATGAACCTTGAGATATCAGATCAGAAAAGCAGGTATGATTTTATATATATTATAATAAATATATGCTTCTATGTGCACATATATGTACACATGTTTTTACATATGTATATATACATATCATACTTTTTTTTCTAATGCTTCCTGAGCATTGTAGAATGATCCCCTAGTAACAATAAGTATGCCAAATTCCTACATCTTCGTTGTTACATATAAATCCCACTGAAACAAACCAAAAGATCATGAAAACAATGGCAGATTCCATGGAGGAGGCCAGAAAAGTGTAAGATGAGCTTTATCATATCAAAAAGTAGGATCCTTATGGTATGTTAAATAGATACCAAAACCAGTTTAAAGAAGTTCCCATTTACCAAACCTAAGTAGAACAAACGTTAACAAACTATAACTTACTGAATTATTTACACCCACACCCAGAGAAAGAGAAAGAGGGTTGGGGCAGAGATCCAGGTCTTTTGCTTCTTGTGGAATATCAGTTCATAATTGGAGAAAACAGCAATTACAAACCACTCTTTTGTTATCATCCTTGTAAGATCATTTGGGACAAAAATTATTGGGGGAAAGTGTGATCAAGAGCAATATATTTGAATGGTGTCAAAATAATGATCATGTAACTGGCTATCAGTTACAAGGAAGAACAGTAATAATACAAAAAACAGAAAACAGACCTCAGCCAAGTGATCAAAATGAACACCACAAGAGATAAATATCAAGTGGCTCTAGGTACAATAGCCTGAAAGGCTTTAATCTCACTGTGTAGCCTTCCAGGTGGATGAGAATGAACTCATACTAATAAATGAATGATAATAGGGGCCAGGACTGTTTTCACTCTCTGTGCGGATTATGCAGATACACAAGGAGATGAGGCTAGGATCCATTCATTCTTTTGCACATTGAATGATTAATGTGGTAATAAAGTAGTGTTGCAGAAACTGGTATAAGGTTCTTAGTCTAACGTCAGTTCTATAAGAACATTAAATGGATATGGATTTGCATAAATAAAGTTTTGTATTTTTTTTCTTTGCTTTTTCAGCTAAGAGGCTCTTTTTTATTATTATTACTGAATACAGAGTATCACTCACAGTTCAGACTCATAGTGATCTTCCTGTCTTAGTCTCCCCAGAACTGGAATTACAGCATGTGATACCACACCTGGTTTCAGGGTCACAGTGTGTGCCAGGTGTTCCTGGGCCAACGTGTTATGCAATACCTGGGACTGAAGTTGGGTCTTTGTACTTGCCAGGCAGGTGCGTAGACCACTGAGGCATTTCCCCAGCCCAGCTAAGAGGATCTTGAAAAACAATGACACTGACAAGCTTATCTAATGCTGGACCTCGATCTCTAAAACCCTCCAGAAAAGGCACTTTAAGGAAATAGCTAATTCTAGAACAGGGATAAGAAATACATGAGTTGAGTGTGTCTGAATCTGTAATAAAAGAAGGAAGGAAGCCATAAAAGTGAATGACGGAAGCCAACTGAAAGATGCCAATGGCCAAAACTAGAATATTGTGAGAAACAAAAGAAATGAAGCACTGAATCACAACCAAAATATACAACAAATATCCACTACTCCATACTAAAACACATAAGAGAAAAATCTCCTTGTGTAGAAAAATGCCTAATAATTTATGTAGCTATTTTGCCCTCAACAAAGTAGAGCATAACTCCTACTCAGTAAGTATGGGTAGACAAGTGAGGAGGAGAAAAGAGTAACTGTACTGTGCAGAAACCTGAACAGTACTGCATTGGCCAGGTTGTAAAGGCCATCATCACATTGACAGTATGATTTAGATGGCAGGTTTCCTTTGTAGTCTTCTTCACCATAATTCATGCCAATCTAATTATGTGAAAACATAAAACCAATCTCCACTGAGAGACATACTACAAAATATCTGCATAGTAAACAAACAAAGAAACAAAAATACTTGAATAGTATTCCTCAAGACTTTCAAGATTACAAAAACTACAATAAATTGTCACAGTCAGGAGAAACCTATGGATAAAAGATAGCTAAATATAATATGGTCCCAGAACACAAAAAGGATATTTGGTAAGTATTCAGGAAATCTAGAAAAGGCATAGAATTTATTTAAACATATTATACCAATATCTGTTTGCTACTTGTAACCAATATGCCATAACAATACATGGTCATTTAATAAGAATTAATCCACATGCTGATAATAAGGAACTGGACCCAGGGTATATGAGAACTTTGTGCTAGTTTTGAAATTTTTCTATAAATCTAAGATCATTCTAAAAATAAAGTTTATTTAAAACAAAATCCAGGCCAGTTGAACAGCTTGCACTAATCACTGCTTCAGAAGTGCATCACATGACAGAGATCATTTGACATGTCCCCACAGTCCTGTTCTCTGTAGCTTGTGAGAGCATCCAGCACAATATAAAGATTTGGTGGTAAATAAGAAACCAGGTAGAATAGTAACAATAAAATATACATTTGTAGGACTTTCTAGTATATGTAATTGCAGTTCTTTTAATGACACAACTTTAAATTATCCTGATTCCATTCATCTCTGAAGTTTTCACTTTTCAAACACATTTTTGTGGTAAGCAGAAAGGCAAAATTACAACAAACTGTGGACTAATTATTTTTGGCATGAAAGATATTCTGAATCATTTATTCCTGGACACAAAATTGAGAAGTGAAAGGAAATTAAAGATACAAGTAAAATTTTTGTATTTCTCTACCAAACCTACAGTGACATAGTTAATTATACCATTTAAAAATGTTCATATTTAAATGTATTCATTTAGGTTTCTGGTTAGGCTGCCTGAAACTTTTATTACTGATTATATTTCAAAACCACTTATGTTTCACAGGTGATTATGGTGAGATAGCAGTTCTATTTGAAGTTTAAGAGAAAACACCACCATCCTTCTCTTGCTGGTGCATTAGGAAGTAATTGTGGTTGAGTACACTGGGAGACCTAAAAAGAGCCTAATGAATGAGATGCTTATTGTCAAGGAAAATAGATTGCAAAGAGGACTAACAAGTTGCACTATGAAAGGTACACTTAAAACATCCACAACAAATGCAGATCACTTAGGACTCATCAATAGAGGTCGAGAAAGCTTCATAGACCAGCAAATAGTGAAATAGGCCTAGAACTTTACCGTAGTCAAAAAGATGGAAGAGTGTTTTCACAGAAGGGCTATAGAATCCATATGCTGAATCATTCTGCTACAATGACCCAAAATCAATGCTACTCAGCAATTTCTTGATGAGCAAATGGATGGATGGAGGAAAGAAAAAAAAAATACAGAGGCAGGAGGTGGGGTTATAAGGAAGGAATTGGGATCAACTCAAACCTCTAAGGTATCTAAACCAACCCTAAAAATGTTATAATACAAAAGAATTAATAACATAATCATTCATGACAAATTAATTCAAATGGAAGCACTTAAATAGGATTATTAATTTGGATTTTATGCTACCTTATTATGAACTCAACTGGGATTTGCTGTATAGTTGGCATAGAAAACACAGAGCCCTGAAAATCTGTACCCTTTCTCTACTGGAGGGACATGCTACTCTTTTCAAATCATTTTCCTGAAGGAGTGTAACATGAGAGTTAAGAACACAAGTCTGGAAACCAGATTCAGATTTAAATCCCTATTATGTCACTCAATAACCAACTACTGTTACTTCTCCAAGCCTTAGTACTCTACCTGGGAAAATATGGGTGGTAATCAATTATCAGAGGATCTTGGAGGATTATTCCATCAATCTTCAATCACTGTTTCTAAAGTCTACCCACATCTCTCAGCCTACATCAAATCACCACCATCTCTAACTGTACCAAAACATCAGCTTCCATATTATTATTATTCACACTCCACCCTTCTCCTACTGTCTATAATCCAAACCAGCCAGGGCATCCTAGGGAAGGCACAAATTTGATGTTAGGTATTTTCCTACTTAAGCCTTCACATGCGTTTTCCATGGCTGTTAGGATACATTCCCCGATCTTTGAACTAGCCCCCCACCCCCGCCACCTCTATTACTCTTCCATCCCATAAACTTAGTCATTTGTCCTTCTATATACTTTCCACCCCAATCCCTTTGTCTTTTGCTTCCTAATTCATCTCATACACTGCCTCCTAAGGAAACTATTCTTGAACTGAGGGCACACCTAGAAGATCTTGGTGCAGGTTCCCAAATTTGATTTTCTTCCTCCCTATAGGGAAGGTAGTACTATACTTCTCCTAGTCCTTTATGTTAGGAGTAACCTAAATCTTACTCTGGTCAATTAAGCATGAGTAGAAGCTATTGTGTGACATACTGACAAAGATTTAATCATCACTCCTATTTCTTTTCCTCTTTTGGGAATAGTCATGTGCTTGCTACTGTCAGTTTCCTGGAGTAAGGAGGTCAAAAATGACAATGGTGTACAGAACTCTCAGCCCACTTCTGATGGAAATGTAGCATAAGCAAGAAGTAAAATTTTGTTGTTTTAAGCTACTGAATTTTTGAAGTTATTTCAAAATAATCTATGGTGACTGGAAAACTTAAGCTAGAAACTTTGCTAGAGTACTCTTCCCCACTAACAGCCTCCTCTGTGATACTTTTCACCACTGTATTCACATGATTATAAAATCATTTATTTAATACCCCCTCATTGTAGAACATAACCCTCACCAAGACAGATTTAGAACCCTAGCACAGTATATGACATAATTCTCAATAAAATGTGAACAAATGACACATTCACTGACTGAATCTCATAAAATTTATGATGGTATGTATAATGTACTTAGCATAGAACTAAGATACAGAAAGTATTTACTAATAACAAGGTGCTATTCTTTCTTGATTTTGTTATTGTTACAAAAATCAATCAATCAGAGGCATTTTAGTGTAATGATGTAAGAGGTAGACTCTGAAACCAGATTCTCTGGAGATTTGAATTTGCTCCAACATTTCCTACTTGTTTGCTCTTAGTTAACTCACTCCAACTTCAAATCTTCCAATTTTCTCATCCTTAAGGTATGAGTCAGTAACTAAATATATTTCATCAGACCATCATAAGGACTAAGTAAATTAACTTCCAATATACATGAAACTATATTACCATACACTAAGCACTGTATAAGTTTTCATTGTGCACGCACGTGCACACACACACACATACACACACACACACTCAGCACACCTAAGAGAATAAAATAAAAAAGTTCAGCAGCTTCTGTTGAACTTTACATCTAGTTCTCTCTAAATTAAATGCATAGAAACATACGTTCTGGGTAAGATGAGATCAGTACATACCACCTTTTCTGTTTTACTAAATTAAACAATAAAACCTGGACAGAAAATATGAACCTTGAGTGAAAAAGATAAGACTGAAGTTTCTTTAAACTGGGAGTGAGTGTATAATTTCTCCCATTTCTCCCTGCGTATATTCAGTGGAGCCCAACTGCCAGAAATTTAACCTAAATCACTAGATTCTCGTTAGAACCATACAGGTTCTAATGGAAAGAAATAGAACAGAATTTTTTAAGTGCTAAAAGAGAAGAAATGCATTTGGTGAAAACACAGAATAGGAAAAGAGATGCATACAGGTATAAATCCTCCATGAGGAATTAAGTACATCTAAAATGTGCCAATAAAATATTAAGGGTAAGGGAACAAGGAGATGGCTCAGTGGAATAAGTGCTTCCCTGGCAAGCACAAGGGCCTGAGTTCAACCCCTGGTTCCACCAAAAAAAAAAAAAAAAAAGAAAAAGAAAAGAAAACATTTGCTTAGCTGGGGAAATGGCTCAGTGGAATAAGTGCTTCCCTGGCAAGTGCAAGGCCATGAGTTCAATCCCCGGTCCGAAAAAAAAAAAAAAAAAAAAATTAAGGGTAAAAATCAGTATCTTTCATGTTAAAGAAAACTGGAAGAATTTTTCTCAGCAGTCTGTTTTTTAAAAAAATAATTGCTAAGGGAAGTTGTTTTAATTGCATTTTCTAGTGGTCAGAGATGTAGAATATTTTTTCATATATTTACTGACCATTTGTAATTCTTATTTTGAGAAGTGTCTATTCTTTTCTGTTGTCCATTTTTGGTTGGGACAGACAAAACAGAAATTATGTCAGAAGAACAGTTGGTACATCAGAAATAAAGGAAATCTATTTCATTTTAATCTGCCTAGCATTTACCCTCAACCTTTCTGATAGCTCTATTTCTTTTCTATACCTATCTTTTTCTTGCTCTGTCCATGAGCTTTGAATGGGTTGATTTTCTTTCTGGCTTGAGATAAAGACACAACAATGTCTTAGCCAATCAAAATACTTCATCCCCTGGCCACAGAGTTGGGTTTAAAGATGAAAATAACCATCTAACCATGGTTTTTCAGAGCTAATAGAACTCCTATTGCAGCACCCAGGATAAAAATACCTTTTATTTATATGTGCATGTAAACTTAGGCAATATAGATTACTTAAAATAGGATAGATTATGCCATAAGAAAATACACAATCCCCATTGACTCAGAAGCCCTCCCTCACATCACATGCTGTTTGTTTGTTTTGCCAGAACCAGCGACTGAACTCAGATCCTTGTGCTTGCCAGGGAAGCGCTTACTCTACTGAGCCATCTCCCAGCCCATATTACATGTATTAAAAAAATCTGGGCTGGGCGTGGTGGCACATGCCTGTAATCCCAGCACTCAGGAGGCTGAGGCAGGAGGATGGTTGTGAGTTCAAGACCAGCCTGAGTTACAAAGTGAGCTTAAGGCCAGCTTGAACTGCATACTGAAACCCTGTCTTAAAAAGACCAAAAAAAAAAAAAAAAAAAGTCTTATAGTGCCCTTTTTCCAGCTGGAACCATGGAGGGTATAGAAGAGAAGAAAAAGAAGATTCCTGCTATGCCAGAAACCCTTAAGAAAAAGCAAAGATATTTTACTGAGTTGAAGATAAAGTGTGTGAAAAAGATGTTTGCCCAGAAGACGCTTCACAGGGCAAGAAGGACACTCATCTATGAAAAAGCCAACCAATATCATAGGAGTACAGACAAATGTATAGAACTGAGATCTGAATGGCTAGGATGGTGAGAAAAGCTGGCAACTTCTACGTCCTTGCAGGGCCCAAACTCGCATTTGTCATCGGATCAGAGATATCAATGGTGTGAGCCCAAAGGTTGGCAAGGCGTTGCAGCTTCCTCGCCTTTGCCAAATCTTCAATGGTACCTTCATTAAGCTCATCAAGACTTCAATTAACGTGCTGAGAATTGTGGAGCCATACATGGGGATACCTAAGCCTGAAGTCAATATACAAGCATGGCTATGGCAAAATCAGTAAGAAGTGAATTGACTTGACAGATACTTCATTGATTGCTCGATTTCTTGGTAAATATGGAATCATCTGCATGGAGGATCTGATTCGTGAGATCTGTACTGTTGGAAAACTCTCAAAGAGGCAAATAACTTCCTGTGGCTGTTCAAGTTACTGCCTTCTCCAGGTGGAATGAAGAAAAAGACCACCCATTTTGTGGAAGGTGGAGATGCTGGAACTAGGGAAGACCAGATCAACAGGCTTATTAGAAGGATAAACTAAGGCATCTACCATGGTGTTTTTATGATTTGGTCAGTTAATAAAGTATCTGCTTCCAAATTGAAAAAAAAATCACATCTTTATTCATTCATTGGTGGATGGGCAACTGGACAGTTTCTAAGACTTAACTATTATAAACCATGTCACTATAAACATAGATTCGCATACGTTGCTGTGGTATGACACTTTTAATACTTTTGGAGGGGTATCAAGAAAGGTAATAGCTGGGTTAAATAGAAACTCTAGTTTTAATTCATTAAGGAAGCTCCACACTGATTCCCATACTAGTTACATCAGTCTACATTTCCACCAAAGTGAAGAAGTGTTTCTTTTTACCCAAAGCCTCAAGGGCATTTAATATTGCTTGAATTCTTGCTAATAGCCATTCTTTCTAGAGTGACATGGAATCTCAGCATTGTTTTAATTTTTATCCATCAAGTAAACTTTTTTTATATACTTATTTGCCCTTTCTACCTCTGCATCCGATAAGTTCTATTCATTTTGGATGCCCATTTTTAGATTGGGTCTTTAAATTTTGGGGGTCTGTTACAGTTTGTGTCTAGTTGTCCCCTCAAGGCCTCAAATATGACACAGGTGAAGGAGCAATGAGTGGCTTTAGGGTTAGGGCCAGAGGACAATGGTGGAAGGTGGAAATGCTGGAAATAGGAAAGAGCAAATCAACAGGCTTATTAGAAGGATGAACTAAGGTATCTATCATGGTGTTTTTATGATTTGGTCAGTTAATAAAGTATATGCTTCAAGGCTAGGGAGGTGGCTCAGTGGAATAAGTGCTTCCCTGGCAAGCACAAGGGCCTGAGTTCAAGCCCTGGTTCCACCAAAAAAAAAAAAAAAGGAAAGAAATAAAGTATATGCTTCAAAAAATAGTCTTATGGTTATGACTAAGAAATAAATCCAGTACCCTTAAAGTTAGCTTGCATATGCTACTAAGCTTGCAAGGACTGCCAGTGTTTGGGATAAGCATGTCTTATCCCTGAAGCATGCATTAATTTCATAATTTTCCAAACTCCTAAAGGGGTTCTCATCTCCTTCCAATAACATGGATGAAACCCAGAACCCATTGTTGATCAACAGTGACAGCACATGGCATTTCCATGGCTGGACTCTAGCTAAAAGAAGCTCAGACAGAAATTAAGAGTATTTCTTTCCTTCAGTAATTAGGACAAAATTATGGCTTTTAAAGGGCAGTAACAATTGGAAGATAACCACCCCACCTCAAGCAGATTCATCTGCTTTTCAAACCAAGAGAGCAATGAGCTCCTTGAACATGCACATAGAATGTTCTTTGAAGACCTATGACTTGCCAGGCATTGTTCTAACAAAGCTATGATATGGGCACCACTAGGAAACTTATTTTGTAGATGAGAAAATTAAGACATAGCCATGATTCAAAGCCAAATCATCTATGAAGCCCTAGTCTTAAATCATGAGAGTAAGAACATTACTAGCTTTTATGTTGTCTGGTAAGGCAGGGACTGGATTTTATTGACAAAATAAAGAATCAGGGTTAACATCAAAGTTCTCTGGGAGCCAGAAACACTGGCAACCTGACTCATATCTACACTGGGACAAAGGGACACTGTCACAACGGAGACATTGTTAGAGCCAAATGAACTTAAGGGACATTTTCTTGAATATAAAAAGAAAGAAAATTTGTTGAAATTTTGTAAGGTCACTAAAGTTTAATGTCTCCCAAAAGGCTTTGGTATAAAATGGCCAAAGTATCCTATCACAAAATAAGAATAAAATAACGTTTTTCATGAAAATGGAAAATTTATAGTTGTCATCCAAACTCTGCAATGTATTAAGGAGTATCATTAATATCCCCAAAGTGCTTCATCATCTCTTCATCCAGCTTAAAAAAAAAAATGAGCCTGCACATCCCCAAGAACCTAAGGGTTTTAGGCATAGATTCACTCCTTTGCCAGATGTTTGTCAAGTGACTACTACATGCCATGCCACATCCTGTGCTTGGTGCTATGGGATACCTTCAGTGACATTCATGATGATGTGGATCTTGAGTTCCTATTTGGAAAACGTAATAAAATAATAAAGGAAGCATTACCAAATTGACCAGAACTGTTGCTTGTTATATTCCTTCATTCCACCAACAAGGACGTAGAGAGCAAACACTGTAGTGAAGATAAGTCAGAGACCACAAATCACACATTGTCTGGAGGCCAACTGACATTACCAGAAAATAAAGTGAGAGAAGTGGGCTGGGGAGCACAGGCTCCTTCCAAGGGTCAGCTCCTACTCAGCTCCAAGCATTCCTGCCTTTCCTTTCTTACATGTTTTCAAAGAGAAATTAAAATCAACAGATCAATCTAGCTATTTAGATGAGGTCACTCTAATGTTCTAGTTTGGCTTCCAATTAAAGTTTTCACAAACACTGAATAAGCCATACAAAACAGGGTCCAGAAGAGGGAAGGCTTAATTCAGTCTATCAACCAAGTTATTTTGAGGTGCAGTAGGAAAGAGCTGATGGAATCAGGAGAATGTTATTGGAGCCAATTCCTTTGAGTCCCTTCTAAGTCCACCAAAGCAGTGATGTCTTGCAAAGACAAGGTAGAGAGAGAAGCTGTAGCTTGTGATGTTGATGCTCATGGTAGGAGAAAGTGATGTTCCACCCAGCTTGCCTGTGTGTTGTCTGACATGATATAAACTAATTGGTTTTCCTGGGTGTGTGTATGCATGTGTATTTGAAGCATTGCTAATCAGGAATACTAATCTAAGCATGTATTAGGACCATTTTTCTTAAGTCTTCATTTCTGAAATGAGTCTTTGCTCTTCATATTTCAGCAGCCATCATCTCATCACAACCTCCAGGTAAATTTGATGCTAATCTGCTGGCATCACCTAAGGAACACCTTCCCAAGATTCACTTAATTTAATGCAAAATACAAAGATTCAAAGGAAAAACAACAATCCTGGCTTCTGACCTCTGAACTCTGACAAGTTCCAGCTTGCACAGGATGAAAAGGAAAAAAAAAAGTTCCAGCACAAACCCTGACCTGGCAAGAATCTCAGGCAGTGAACTGAACAGCTGTGTCACAATAAACAAAAGAAAAATAAACAGGATAAATAGGTGGGAAGGAAACATCAGAGTCTCAGACCAAAATTATTAGAAAACACAGTGCACAAGTGAAGAACTTGGCTCTGGCCCCAGGTGGGCCTATATTTGAATTGCAGCTCCTTCAGTTTGTGATGTTACATGAGTGAACTTCTCTGAGCCTTACTTTTCTCATCAGTAAAACTGTAATAACACCTACTTCAAATGGCTACAGTGAAGATTTAGTGAGGTAAAGTCTGTAAGGCATTTTATAGGCACTGAATAAATAGGAGCTGCACTTACTTTTACTACTATCATAATAAACTTGTGACTTATTGATTCAAGGAAATTAAAACTTATTCCTGAACTATGAACAAATTAATTTTAGTGAAGAATAGCATATTGGATATTTCATTTAGATAGTAGTTTTTCATTTCATTTTCCTCCTCTCTGTTCCAAGTTGTGTTTCTATCCCCCTATTCCCTCTCTCTCTGACCCTAAGAGTAAGACTTGAAAAGTCAGCCTCCACAGAGATAGAAGACAAGATTCCCAAATACTGGATCACTAAGTTTAAACAATACTAGTCTATGAAAAAGACAAAAAGATTAGATGACATATATGGACAGCTATCTTTCTCAGTCCCACTTTGGCTTGAAAAATGTCTTTGGTTTGGTCAAAGAAGTGGAAAGAAGAGGAGATGTGGAGCATTACCATGGTATAGCTCACTCAGAGAGCAGTAGAATGTTAGTTTTCCATGATTACCTTCACTCTCAGTCCAGGTGAGAGCATTACCACAGTAGGTATAGCTCAGGGATGGTTGGAGCTGGAGAGCAATCACACAATACCAGGTGGTCACCTTAAAGCTAAGAAAGTCAAGGTTATTGCTTTACATAAGATAGTGAGGTCCTGGGCACCTTCATTAAGGGAATATCTAACATCTGATCAAAGGACTGCAGCACATTGCTGTAATTCCATACAGAACATTAAACTGCCTCTCAGTCTGTTGATTCAATGGGTATGACCTGAAAATATGCATGGATAGCAACTATCTCAGGTGATTCTGATTCAGCTGGTGTGCAGAAGAGTGTTTGAAAACGACTCTCATTAAAGAAGAATCTAAGTAGATCTTCATAAATACCTCTGTTGTAACAAGTCTAAGGATCCCCATACTGGACAGCAGGAGTTCAAAGGCTTTATATATCCCAGTGATGAGCCACAAGAATTGAATGCTTTGTCCTTGTAGAAAGAATGAGAATTTATAGAGAATATTCATATTTAATATCAAGTACTGTACTTCCCTCATCACCAAACATCTCAAAACCAACTCTAGACACTAAGTCTGGACTCTATTATTCAAACCAAACCCATAACAGAAAAGTGAAGAGCAATGTGCAAATGCCAAAGCCCTATATTGAATAATAAGCTATACATGGCAATCCCATACAGATACTATCCCACAAGGGAAAAATGAGGGGATATGCAGCTAATTTAAACAAAATGTCCAGAAATTAAATACGTGGTTGCATAAAAACATTAAAACACATAGCAACTATTAACTTAATAGCTAGTATTATTTTTTCCACAGCGTGAAATATTTTCTTAACTATGTATTATTCCTATACTCTGAGATTGTGAAACTTCACTTATAGATCATGGCTTCCTTTGACATTTCATTTTCTTCTTCAATCTTTCTAGTCTCTGAAATTGAATTCCTCTAGTGCACTACACATTTGCCCTTTTTTAGAATGTCAGAGGAAATGCTGAAACTGAATTCACAGCTTCCTTCTTATTCTCTCTTTTAATCAGTTAATAATTTAAGAACTTATTAACTGCCTCCAAACTAGATTGGTGCTTGAGACAATATAATAAGCAAAACTCATAGAATTTACAGTCGGGGAGAGAAAACCGATACATCAGATATCAAAAACTCCACTGGTTTTGAAACACATCAAGACTGGGGGCATTCAGCTAGTTTGGAGGGTCAGAGAAGGCTGACCTCAGCACTGCAGTTTGGATTGAGCTCCAAAGAGGTGGCTGGAGGAGTCTGTTGAAAGGAACTTCTTGTACAAGGACCTCAAGTCTGAAGAGTAAACCATAGTTAAGAAACTGAATGCCCTGTGGCTAGAACAAGAGGAGAGAAAAAAGAAATGGACTGAGAGTGAAAGTAATCATGGAAAACTAACATTTTACTGCTCTCTGAAGTCTAGCACAGAGGGGTGTGCTCATGGGTTCAGACACAGGATGGGTAAGTGTAGCACACTATTTGGTAAGCTGTTTCTCGCTCTCCCTACCTTGGAGAGTAATGACCCAGATTTTTTAAATGCATGATTGCATGCATTTTTACTATTCTTTTATTTTAAGCAAAATACTGATTTTCTTTACTACCAAACTTAAACAAAAGGGGGGACATATCTTGAAAAATAAGCCAACCCAAAAGCCAATATATGGAACTAAAGGAATGGCTCAAAATGGTAGAGTCAAACACTTGACTAACATACATAGAGCCCCAAGTTTGATCCTCTGCATTGCCAGGAAAAAAAAAAAATCAATACATGTATATTCAATTTTTTTTTTACACATTGAATCTGTACTTAAAATAAGGTAGATATAATTTGCCTCAAGAACAAAAGTGGAAACCCAACAATATGAAAGTTAATTAAGGATCTGATAGTCCGATTTGTCTTTATATAGTCTCTTCCCTATCCAAAAACTTCCAACATAAATATCCTGGTGGGTTTTATTCAGACCTAAACTCTAAATATGACTGCCCTGATACATAACAGCTTCAACACCACCATTCTAATATCTGGCATTGCTGCAGCTCTGAAATGCTATAATTACCCTAAAGTCAAAAGCTATTAAAAATATCCATTTTTTGTACTCATCTCAGATGACGTCATTTTGTCTGGACACCTACGTTCTCAAGGACAACAGTTTGAAGTAATCAAAAATAGTGTGCAAACTCCCAGGTGTCTGTGTAGTAAAGGTATAACATGTGCAGGTTTCCCAATATTTCTCAGGTGTGAGATGAGCATCAGAGGAAGGGTAAAGGCAAGAGAACAAAATTTAAAAGTTACAAGAGGCTGGAAATATAGCTCAGTAGGATAAGTGACTACTTGGCAAGTACAAGGTTCCAACTTTGATCTCCAATACCAAAAAAAAAAAAAAAAGTTACAGTAAAAATACATTTACATACTAAAGTGGTACCTTCATATCAATTTCTATAAACAAAATTTACAGCACTTTATATTTTATAATATTAACAAAAAGTATGTCACTTAAACCTGAAAGAGCCAAAAGCTGTGAGCAACGTTTATGTGGTGCCCTGTTTCTATACTTTTACAGAGAGGGTGTTCAATAAAAGATATCCAAATATTTTTTAACTATGAAGAAACTTTTTTAGGAAAAGACTGAATTCTTTGCAAGGTGGTGAATTGTACAGAAAAGATTTAACTATTTTTCTTAATTGCCACAACACAAAAAAGGAAAGAGTGCAGTCATTTTAGAGTATAGTTTAAAACCACAGCTTCTAAAATTTAAGCCCTAAACCATTTTGGAAAATGTAAATTGTTAATGAACACTGCACCATATCAGTTTCCTGTTCCAGTTGGCTCTCAGTCAGGTTGGCAACAACTCAAGAGTCTGACGAAGAGGTGCAGGCATCTGTTTTGTGTTTAAAAGAAACAAAAGAAAAAAGAAAAAGAAGAGGGCGTCATTTTATAAACACTTCAGTGAAAATTACCATTCCATTCGGGACCAATTCAGTCCAGGTGCTAAGGACAGAATAAACAGGCAACACATGAAAGCAGAAAAAGTCAGGCTTCCTTAAGAATCACATTTTTGGTTACACTTAAAACTAAGTTTTAAACTGCAAATCGGTATCATTCTCTTTTTGGTTTTTAAAACTTTATTTTTTCATTTTCGTATCATAAAATAAGCCTATAGCCTATAGTGTTTCTTTCTAATTGTTTTCTGCAGTAAGTTCAGACTGAAATATTTGCACCTAAATGTTTTTCCTCCCATCCAAGGTCCAAATGAACCTTCCTTCTGAAATAAAAGAATGCTCTTTCTTCTCCAATTTAAGTTTGTGGGGACACTGTCTTCTAGAATTTGGGGCATAGATGTTGGGATACTTCCTTTCCATTCTTACTTCTAATATTTTATGTTGACAATATCCCTATGCCTTCTTTATTCTCAGCGCTATGATCTTATAGATCAATTACAAAACACATGTAAAATCTGCCTGACATTTTCACCTAGAAGGTACAGATGGGAGCTGACTGTCTTCTCACCAACTCATTTTACAACAAATACATTAACAATGAAAATACAGGGGCGTGGGAAGATAGCTTCGTGGTCTAAGTGCCTGCTTGGCAAGCATAAGGACCCTAATTCAGGCCCTAGTACCGCATGCTGAGCGGGTCCCAAGCCAGCAGGGGCATGGTGGTGCATACCTGTAATTTCAGTGCTGGAGAGGCTGAGACAGGAGGATCACTACAAGTCTGAAACTGTTAGTGAGACACTGTGTCAAATAAATTAAAAACAAACAAACAATGAAAATACAGTCATTTCTCTGAGTGGTAGATTTATAAATAGCTTTTAATTTTGCTCTGTGGTTTTTACAAAGAAAAAGATCTCTGAAGTAATATAAAGTGAACAACTATGACCTGCTTGATCAGCAAAAATCCAATCATAAATATTTTTTAGAAAATATGTAAACATGAATGAAGATTTAAATTTATTTAAGGCCAGATAGGGTAGTTAATGCCTAAAATCCCAGTACATAGGAGGCTGGGGTAGAGGGATTAAAAAAAGTTTGAGGGCCAGCCAAATAGCTCAGCGAATTAAAGTGCCTGCAAGTCAAATTTCAATCCCCAGGCCTGCCTTGCCTGGGCCCTCCCCCATTCCCCCACTACCCCTGGCTACAGAGACAGTGATTTAGACTGGGTGTGGTGGCATGCCTATAATCCAAGCACTTGGGAGGCTGTAAACAGGAGAATCACTATGAGTCTGATCTAGTAGTGAGATCCTGAACACCCTTTAGACCCTTCCCTAAATACAGGGAGGAAGAGTTTGAGGCTAGTCAATGTTACATACGGAATTTATTCTACTTTTATTTTTTAAAATTATTTATTAATTTATTTGGCACAGGGTCTTGCTATGCAGGTTGGACTCACAGTGATCCTCCTGTCTCAGCCTCCCAGCTCTAGGATTACAGGTGTGTACCACAATGCCTAGTTTAAAGGTCTGCACAGTGTGTAGTACAAGTGATCCAACCTGGGTTCTTGCACTTGTCCAGCATGCATTCAGATTGCCAACTATCTTCCTATGCCCTACATCATGATATAGCTCAGTAGAATAAGTGCCTGCCTGGCAAGTGCAAGGTCCTGAATTCAATCCCCGGTACCACAAAAAAATAAAAAATAAAACCAGTTTGAACTACATAAGGAGATTCTGTCTAAAAACAAACAAAATGATAATCCCTGTCCTTGTAAAGTTTATATTCATGGAATTACATGCAATTACACAGACATACATGACAGGTACAGTTACTACTACTTGAGTGTTGAAGGGCAACTACATGGTAAGAGACTTTGGTTCTAAGAATTACTGTAATCGTAGTTGCTCTGATGCTGTTTCCTAAGACACTAGAGAAAACTCCACACAATTATTTTTAGGCATACAAATAACCACTATTCAAGTGACTATTCACATTTTTTTCCATTTATATGTAAAACACAAAATTCAAGTGACAGAAGACAGATGATTGGACATAAAGATATAAACTTGATTTGTCAATGAATGCTGTCATGGTGGATGCATCTAGTTTTTGTATCACATATCAGTTCCCTTGTGGAATCACTTTAGTTCAGCATGCATTCAGATTGGTAAATATAGGTCCAGCTAACCTCACTGTCTATTTCCCCAAAATTCTGCCCTGCTTTCCCTCCCTCTATTAGTACATATACAATTATGGTGTACAACTTGGTCAAAGAGTATCCAACCCCTCTGTGACCAGGACTGTAGGTCAGTCAGTTTTGGACTCTTGGACTGATCTGTAACTACTAGAAGAAAAATGTTTTCTTTTTCATGGATGCTATTCTGTGATGACATAAGACAGAAGTCATTGGCAGGGATAAGAGGTCACACAGACAAAGCTATGATAAGGGAGAATGGGCCAATACTGAAAAGGAAGAAAACCTTAGAAGATGCATAATTGTGATCACATGGAGCTCTCTTAAACATAGATTTGTTTCTACACTTCCTACATAAACAAAAAGAAAAGGCAAATGACGACCAGACAACATATTATTGAAATATATAACTCAATATTAGCGATTTTAAAATTTAAGTACTCTGGTTTTAAAACATTAAGTATAAAATGAATTACTCCATAGAAAAAAGGAAAAGACCATGGCAATAATCAATAAACTAAAATTTATAGTTAGCTTCATATTATTGCTTTGGTTTCAATTATCTACAGTGAAAAATGTGTGACTACCAATAAAAAAGAAAAAAAAACCTTAACATAAAATAAGTGAAAATATAAACTAAATTTAAGAATGTTAGCCTGGTATAAAAGTACATGTCAGGCAGGTCAAATAGTTCAGTGGATTAAATAAAGTGCCTGCTTGAGAGGGGTTGGATCCCTGAGCCTGCTATGCTGTTCCTGTCCCCGGGGGTACTGATATCACAATTGAGATTGAGTGAGGTGCCTTAAACACCCTGTAGATGCCTCATTAAAAATACAAAAACAAACAAACAAATAAATAAATAAATGTGCAGGTTGAGACTGGGTATGGTGGCATGCTCTGTAATCCCAGCTTTTGGGAGGCTGTAAACAAGTGAATCACTATGAGTCAGATCTAGCAGTGAGACCTTGAACACTCTGTAGACCCTTCACTAAAATACAAAAATAAAGTAAAAGTACAGGCCAACAGGGAGGGGAATATACATGGAACCAGGATGTCAGACAGGAGCCCATCATGTACTCTTCACTGAAGATGAGAGATGAGGGAGCATTTTTGGAGAGACATGAATAGCATCTCAAGGAAAATAGAATGGGGTACAGGAAGTGGCCAAAGACTGGAGGGGATAGGGATGCCCTCAGAGACCTGAGGAGTGATGTTGGAACAAATATGATTCAGATTAAATTTTTAAAATATATGAAGCCAGAATGGTAACAACAGAGAAGACCTTAGATTTGTCTGAGATTCACATTTCATAATGAGGGTACTGACACTCATCAAAGGAAGGGACTGTGAGGGAGGTAACACACCTATGGGGAAACCTGGGAATAAAAATTAGGCCTCCTCTTGCTTCCTGCAGTGCTGAAAGAAGTCACATCACCCACCTCTCCTATTTGACCCCATTATGTGTTTAAGTGAATGGTCTTCGCATGCCATACAGCCCATTTTTCTCTCTCATAATTAAGAACTTCTACCACTAGTACACAGCCACATATACAACTAAAATCATGTGTCCCTTAACAATGGAGATATAACTTGAGAAATACATCATTAGGTGATTTCATCATAGTGTGCACATCACAGACTACACTTACACAAATAAAATGGTTTATACATTCATCACTCAGTAAGACCTTGTGAACTGGATTAGTGTTAGTATTCTACTCAGACACAAATTTTAGTGACATGGACAGTATGTCTCATGTGTCTGTGTATAGAGGTACATGTATAAATCATACACATGGGGAGAGAGAGAGAGTGAGAGAGAGAGAGAGATCTGTTTTAGAGCTTAAAGAGTGATTGATTTTTTTTTATGATGTAGCATGGAAAATTAAATCCCTGAGAAAGTGATTTGTAGGGATCCCTAAATATGTTAGCACAACTGCTTTACTAGCTGGCTACCTCAGTAAGCAGTTATAAATTTCTTTATATACAACCTGTGAGATATTTTAAATATGTACAAAACATTTTAAACTTCACTTGATATAGCTGCTTAGTAATATGTGTTGTGGTTAACAATTTTAATATGTTGGATAGTAAAACTAAATGTAACAGTTCCAACATTTCTCAGGGGAGAGATTTAGGACAGACATATGTTATTCATCAGCGTTTCCAGGAGAAATCTCAGAAATCAAGAGAAATACAGACCCTATTATACACCAGTGTTATAAATCTTAATGGAAAACAATCATCTTTAAAACTGTCTTTTGTTTTGTCTTGTCTTGTTTTATTTTGGCAGGGCTGAAACATAAATTTGAAATACTTGAAGGACGTTCCTTCACATAAAGTCTAATACTGACATACCATACTGAACGAGAATTAACAAATTAGAATGAAGGGGTGAAGCAGCCCTTCTGAAATGAATTCGATTCCCTTTACCTAAAGTATTCCCTCACATAAGTGGGTGGAGCCTACCATCATGGTTTTGTTCACTGTCATCTACTATACAAATCTGAAATCATCACTGAAGTTGGGTAATGAGGCTGGTGATGGACGTTCAGGGTCACTGGACCACTAACCATAGCAACATCTTCATCACTGCCAAGCCAGGAGGAATACTCAAGGTTTAAAAAATAATTTCTCAAAAGAAAGAATTCTAAAATGCTGAAAACTGAAGCACAATTAGAATAGTGCCCTTAGGGGAAGAAATACACAGAAGTACATATTCCGAAATTCAATGAATTACTGAAAGAAAATTTTGAGATTCAGAAAGAATGCCATGATGATAGTGAAAGAAATATAAAAGGAGAAATTCTTATTACCTCATTTTTTATAATTCTCTGTTTGTAAGTACTTCATATTTTACTAAGATTAATTTTCTGTGAAGCTATGAAAAAGTACCTGGCTAAATATGAAAATTACTTTGTTTGAAAGCAAACCTCCTCCAACATAATAAATAAAATGGTAAGGCCTTGTGCTAATGAAGATGAAGATATGTAACCGAGTGGCAGATACAAATAGCAATAATGACCTTATCAGGCCCATATTTACCTGAACATTTCAAGTAAGGAAGTCTGCCAGGAATAAATGATTACAAATAGATACTTAGTGATGGTTATAGAATTTGACTTTACTATGGATAAGAACATAAGTATGTTTTCACTGCAAAAAAGACCTGAAAGTGCCTTTCACAAATTCTCAACTCCTTCCTCATTCAAAGCTTATGAAGAGTTTCCACTGCTGATACAAGAGAACCCCAATTGAGACCTCCCTGGGAACTTAACATTTTACATTCAGATGGGCATTTTGGTTGTTTCCATGTCTTGGCTGTTGTGAAATGTGCTACAATGAACACCACAGTGACAACATCTCTTAGAGACACTGTAATATTGTCTAATCTATAAAAAGAAGGAAATTCTGCAGTATGTGACAACTTCAGTGAACTTGAGAGGACATTATACTAAGTAAAAAAAAACCATTCACAGGATACATACTACATGGTTGCATTTATATTTGGTATCTAAAATAAGCAAATTAATAGAATGAAAGAAATCAATGGTGATTGCCTGAGGTGAGGAAAGGGAAAAATGAGAGTTTGCTAAGTACCACTCATAAAGTTTCCTCACACAAGATGAATATGCTGTAGATATGTTGTACAATGTTCTGGCTATCGTTGACAGCACTGGACTGGACAGTGCTTTTTAAACTGGACATACCAACCTTCATTTATTATATGGAGTGTATATGAAACATGGTAATGTACAATTGAGAAGGAACAGAGAAAAAAACATAAGAAACCAAATGCTTTAAAATCAAAACTTTAAAAATCACAGTCTAGGGACAGTGGACTAAGGGCCTGCTTAGGCAACAAGGACCAGGGTTTGATCCCCGGTATCACATGCCACACTACTGGGCACACCACGTGGGCCACCAAGAACAGGCATGGTGGCACACACCCGTAATCCCAGCACTGTGGAGCTAAAAACAGGAGGATCACTACAAATCTGAGCTGTACAGTGAGACCCTGTACCAAACACATTTTTAAAAAAAATACATAAAAATATTTTAAGTATTTTATGCAAATCAATCTGAGTTTTTTATTATTTCAGGTATAGCACTACTGGTCTCTATGCCATTACTTTATGGAAAAATTTGGGGAATTATATAGTAAGAGAAACAAAATTGCAGCTCTAATTAGAAAAATTCTACCCTCACAGAATTGGAGTGTATGCATTTTCCATAAAACGTACTCTCCACGTCCTAATATTTACTCAAAGTCATAGAACTCAATTAATGTAATTCCCACCAGTGTGCAAGTCTTAGTATTAGTTCTCCTTGCTGGAAAGCTCTTTTCATGGGGTGAGTCAAGTTTCTGGCTGACTTCATTTTCTAGAGATAACCCTATATCCAAGTGTCCCTCAGTGCTTTCTGTTCACACTGCTCTGTGAGAAGTTTATTTCCACTTAAGATGATCTCTTCACAGAATCTATGGGGGTTGGGCAAGACCTATGCAACCTCATTGTGAACTAATCCAGATCAACAAACAGGAAGTTTTTTCTTTGGTTAAAAGAAGTTGAAAAGAAAATCACTAGGTTCCTCCTCCTGCCCTTTCCCCTTGTTTTTTTTCCCTCTTACTCCTCTCCCTTCCCCTCCTCCTCCTTATTCTTTTCTCTGTCTCTGTCTCCTCTGTGTCTATCTCTATTCCCTCCCTGCTGTACCCTGCCCTTACTCTCAGGGCCCAGCACATGTTAGGCAAGTGTTTTACCACTGGCTTATATCCCAAAACTTTACTTCCTTTGATTTCTCATCTGGAGATATTTCAGATTTCTAGTAAGTACTGATGTTAGAGATTCAATTAGAAATCTGAAGTTACTCCTTTGCAATGAATATCTGAAGCAGGTGCTCCGGTGTAAAAATTGCAAACCTCAAGCCTATAAACTGAATTCAGTCCTCCAATAAGATCTTCCTACCTTGATCTCAACTAATTGGAGCATATTTATTAGACACGCAAGTATATGCTTATGTTCATGCATTATTTGATAATCAAAGAAAATATTACATGAAAGTATTTTGAACGTTACCATTTTACTACCTAGGATTATCAAGTATTATAATGTGTGAAATTCCCCTGTACTCTAGTTGTCTATATTGGACTTTGTTTGCTCTGACACAATAAAGCATTGGAAATATTTTATTCATACATGTCATTTAATACCAGGTCATTGTGACATTGATTTTTGCACAATTTTGGGGTGTTTAGCTTATACTTAGCGTAATAATTATTATTGTTTCTGTGTCAATCTTATCTCTAAAATGGCTCTGAAAGCTCTTTGAGGAAAGACATCACCCAATGGTGATATTAATAAATGATAAGAATGACAAAACAAGGACAGGGAGATGGCTCGGTAGAACAAGCACTTCCCTGGCAAGCGCAAGGCCCTGAGTTCAATCTCTGGTTCCGCCAAAAAAGAATGACAAAACAATAATGACAGAAATAACAATCATGGTATAGATAACATATACACATTACACAACAGGATTTGTCCAAAACTTTGGGTCATTTCATTTACTGCATTTGGTTACTACGACTATCTTCATTTTACTTATAAGAAAACACAGCAAGAATCTATGAAGCTAAATCATCAACTTGAGATCACACAACCTCTAAAGCCAGTATCCAGTCCTGTCTTGCTCTAGGCCTGTGTTCAGAGCCTTGGTTCTGCTACTGCTGCTCCAGAAGGCTTTTTTTTTTTTTTTTGGGGGGGGGGGCTGTTTCGCTTGGAGAACTTAGAATTATGATAGGCATGTAGAAATGCTCAATAAATAGACTTAAGTTAAAAATATTTGTGATACAAGTCCAATGATGCCAGTACTTATATTATTTTAGTATATAATGAAAAAGAAACTTCAATGTTACAACTATAAAATTAACACTCTGGGCATCCTTCTACCTCACCACCTATTATGTTCCCTCACAATTTCCTCTGTCATGGAAGTCTATAATGATACTTGCAATACAAAAGCGTTTCATATCTAATACCCTTTCTTACATTCTTTCTTATAAAACTCTTAACTGCGTTCATAATAAATTAATATGCTTATCAGATTGTCTTATAGCTAAAGTAGTCATGAAACCTGTTTCTTGACAACCTGGGTAAAGCTTTCAACAAAACTATTATTTATCTAAGCAAAGGTGGAGGCAGTGGACTCATGTCTTTTATCTTCATCTTTTCTTCTTACCTTATGAATGGACACAACTCCTTTAAAATGCTAGCTTGGGGCTGGGGAGGTAGCTCAGCAGTCTAAGTAACTGCCTGGCAAGAGCAAGGATCCAGGTTCAATCCCTGGTACAGTGCTGGCCCTGAATTGGGCGTGGGGGTGCACACTTGTAATCCCAGCACTGAAGATGGTGAGACAGGAGGATCACTACAAGTCCAAGCTGTGTAGCGAGATCCTGTACCAAATAAATAAATGAGTAGTTTTTCACTTTTTTTTTAAGTGCTAGCTCACAATCAAAGTAAAAAAAAAAAAAAAAATACATCTTCAGCTGAAAAAAATAAAGTCTATCTGTTAAATTAACCTGGTACACTTTTCATTGTATGCCTCTGGGTGTAGTTCTAAGACAATAATATCATAATTCAAAATTTTACATTATACAGCAAGCAAAATAAGAATTTAATAAAGGTAAACTATGATTTCTGTGGTATTATCATGCCTCTCTCTGAACACAGAATTGTTTAAGATATTTTGAATCATTCATTCTCTAGCTTTACATTAAACCTAACAAAACAGACTTAATCTTTATTGATCATGACTTTAAAGATACTATAAAAGATACTATAAAAACTCAGAGAACATAAATCAATAAGTAAAAAATTATTCAGAGAAAAGAAATTTTTAAACCAAATAGTTTTGCATGTCAAAGGACAACTTAGAAGCTTTGCTCTCCTTGGTTTCCCTTTTTTTTCTTTTTTTTTAGGGATGGGTCTACAGGGTGTTCAGGGTCTCACTACAGTGATTCGCCTGCTTGCAGCCTCCCAAGAGCTGAGATTATAAGCATGCACCACCACGCCCAGTCTCAGGGTGCCCTGGGGGCAGGCCAGCATGGCAGGCTCAGAGATCAGGCCCAGAGATTAAACGGGGCCTCTGCAAGCAGACACTTTAATCCACTGAGCTATTTGGCCAACCTTCTCCTTGGTTTCCTAATCCAGAATTTACAGCACTGATTTGCTACTAAAGGTAGCTGCTGCTCTGCCCTCAGTCCCCAGGTCAGCCTGATAGGTCAGAACCCTACAGCTGGCTGCCCTGGCCTACAACAGTCTTGTCCATCCACTTCAGTGCATTGTGTACACCTTCTTATGATGTCCACAAGGTGAAAAGCACGACCCTATAAAACAGCTAAATGCTGTCACAATAAAGAGTACACATTTACAATTTTTTGGGGACCCTAACTTGAGGTCACAGTCCCACTCACAATTTTGGATGATTTGTCCCTGACACTCCACAATGCTAGAACATGGCAGAGCAAGACTTTTAAATCAAGGCTTTCTAAGAAAAAATTCTCCCCTCCCTGATATACCTCTCTGGATGATGACATTTCAAGCTTACCCAGATCTTTAAAAGCAGCATTTGATTTCATTCTCTGAAGAAAGTTCAAATGGTTTTCCTTTGTTTTTTCTTGTGACTGCCATGAAAACACTAATGTATGCGGAAACTGATACTCTCTTTGAACTTAGCTGGCTTGGGAAAGCATAACAATAATCAGCATATTTAGACTGCAGTAATTTTCTTTTTCCAGCTCCTTACCCCAACATCCAGAGAACCTATTCCTTGTTATTTTCTGTTAGTATAAAAGTTTTTGCCTATCATTCCAGAAATCTCCCCTAGAGTATCTATTAAAAAGAGACCAGATTAAGAAAGAAAAGAGCGCACTACCAACTAATGTAAGTTGTTTTGTTTTGCTTTGCTTTGTTTTTTGTTGAGACAGGTCTCACTGTGTAACCCAGGCTGCCCTTGAACTCATGACAATTCAGCTTTCACCTCCCAAGTGTGGGACCATAGGCATAGACCACCGCACATAGCACATTTAAAGTTTTTGTATAGAAAAATAATTGCTTTCTTGATCCCATCAAAAATTAAGAATGTAAAACTGTGACACTAAATAAAAAGCAAAAATTTTATACTGTTTCTTGCTTGTTTCCAATTACTCTTTTTAACAAAATTTTCATTGATAACAAAATGTGGGCAAGGCTTAACATAAACTCTGCCTCTCAGAAACAAGAAACTCAAAACTATGCTTTGGAGTACAACATGTGACTGTAGGCAAGTTTCACTATAAAAGCTAGGTACTCCCATTTCCAGGGTATACTGAGCACATTTAGGAGGTAATTCAACTGTTTGGTACGCAGTAAGATATCCCCTCCTCTTTCACAAAATTGATCGAATGCTATAGTCTCATTTTTTTCTTTTTTGCTATGTTTACTCAATTTTTATGTTTTAGTAGTACATGTTGATAGTAATTACATTCCTTGTGTGGAATGTAAACATATTTTAATTCACTTTACATTTCCTTCCCGGCACACTTGTCCATCTCTTGGTCCCCTTCTTATCTGCAAAAGATCTATTTCCTTGTTTTTGTATTATTTGTCTTTTATTGTGCTTGTTATATTTTGGGCATCGTGGATAAAATCAATAATACAGTATTTAAGCTTGAGTGTCTGATTTACTTTACTTAACACTATGGTCTAAGGTACATCCACTTTTCTATGACAAAAGTTCATTGTTATATATGGCAGAGTAGTCACTAAGTTCCAATGAACACCGAGAACTTTCACACATGCAAACGGAACTCATCATAAACATTCCTAGATGGGAACAAATCACAGAAGTAACTCACATACATGCCTGACGCCATCACAGCTGTGCAACTCTGTGCTTACTGTAAAGTGTGACAGTGTATGGTAGTACAGTACAGTTGAGACTTACTATATTTCGTGTGTTTGGCTTTCTATGCTTTACACTATATACTTCTGTCAAAAGTGTGTAAGACTTACTTTGTTGGACTTACAAACAAATCCGACTTACACATAATCTCACAGAAAAGCTCTTACCATATTGCATCATATTACTATACACCATTATGTAAAAATATCACTTTTTCTTTATCTGTTGAT
>PVKA01028434.1:0-16353 GCA_004027165.1 Ctenomys sociabilis
TAATGCACAATTTGAGGGGGTTTATATGATTAAATGGTCAAGTCAGGATAAAAATATACAGGCTGGCTCGGTGGTGGGACATACCTACAGTCCCAGCACCAGTGAGGCTGAGGTGTGAGGGTAAAGAGTTCAAGGCCACCTGGAACATAGTGAGATCCTGTTCCAAAAAATAAAAACAAAGCACAAAAATACATCATATTACTCCTTGTCTGATGTTTTCTTTTTTGTTTGTTTTACTGTGTTCTAAATCATTGAGTTACTTTGAACAGCCCTTCCAATTCCATATATTTATTTTATATGAAATAATACATTTATTTACTAATACACTTTCTGGAGAATCAAACACCAGTATAACTTTAAAAGCATAATTGGGACTTTTCAGTTTCTTCTTTTGCCAGATATGTGTATGTGCACCCACCCTAACCCACAGGGGCTGGTGAATTACCTATTTGAAAGTTTTGATACCAGTACTCAATAAGAGTCATATCTGTATCCTCTTCATATTATAAAGCAGTTGATAAGATTCAGGGGCACAGATATTTAGTGGAGGTTGAGGTGATCTTTTTGTCCATGTTCATTAAAACAAACTGTTCATTCCCTAAAATGGCAAAGGCCAAGGTGTTCTAAGCTAAATTGAATCTGATGTTTTAGTCTTGCTGTGCCCAAGCTTTGTCTGACTGGAAGGAAGCTGAGACATAAGTTTTTCATTCTGTAACTAAAGTGGGAAATTGAGGGACTATCTTGGAATAGTCTGGGTATCTCAGTTCATTTAGGAAGCTGTAATAGAAAAACAGGGTGGATTATAAGCAACAGATTGTTTTCATGGTTCTGGAGCCTAGGGTGCCCAGGCTTAAGGCAGCAGCAGCTGCAGTACC
Organism: Ctenomys sociabilis; assembly: GCA_004027165.1. Lineage (NCBI taxonomy): Eukaryota > Metazoa > Chordata > Mammalia > Rodentia > Ctenomyidae > Ctenomys > Ctenomys sociabilis. Next base: position 876 of record PVKA01028434.1, read on the forward strand.
TTCCCATTTGGTCATCTTTTCTCTACAACTTCATGTGGTGGAAGAGATGAGGTCTCTTGGGCACAAGGACACTTGTCTTAGTCATGCATGCTTTGTTTGCAGAACCTAGTCCCCTTCTCAGATTTCTGCCCCTTTGGGGTTAGTATTCAATATATACATTTGGGGATAGACACAAACATGTAGAGCAGAGAATGAGATAGAGCTAGATTTAAATTTGGAGAATGCAATGTGTGTCAGTCAGCACTTTCTAGAGAAGCAAATTTAATGCAAGATATACAAATACATAAGAATTTACAGGTTTGGCTTAGAGTGGCTGCTCACAGAGCCAGAAATGGAAAGGTACAACAGGACTGTCTCCATACAAGATTCGAAGGCTCTCGTTAAGGACTAGAGCTCAGTGTAATATCCATGTGATTCCATATCAGAGGGCTGGGGGGTCTGAGATGGAAGGCTGAAGAGCCTGTGCTGGAGGCTGGGAAATGATGTCCAAAGTGGAAATGAAGAGTGGAGCTCTTTGGAAGAAACAGAGAATACTTCCTTCTTCATGTACGTTTTGCACCACCCAGGTGACCAGGCTACCCATGATGGGTCTCTTGTCTTCATTAAATCCCCTCAATGACACCCAGAGTTATGCTGACCCATAGTTGGGTGTTTCTTGGTCAAGTTGACACAATCAGCTAACACCACACCTTGGCAAGTCTGTTGTACTCTAGGTGATTTTTTTGTAGATATATTTAGCATCTATAATTAGTTGAGTTTTAAGTAAATGAAGCCACCCTCAATGATGTGTTTAGGTCCCATCCAACTGGCAGAGTGCAAAACCTGAGCAAAAACTCAGGTTTTTGTTGAAGACAAGGCAACTGTCTCAGGAATCCAATATCAATTCCTGTCCAAGTTTTCAGCCTGCCTGACTGTCCTATGATTTTAAGTCCTGCACACTCCAGTAATTACATGATCATGCTTCACAATGAAACTATATTTGTACCTCACACATATGCATACATATATGGATAAACACAAACACATCCACCCTGTGCATCCATGAACTACATGCCCACACCCACATGGAGTTGTACATGTGCATGTGCAGGCCTCTTGGCTTCTGCTCTTCTGATATGCTTGGCTTGGCAGTGAAAGAATTCTGGGGTTGTTCTGGTTTTGCAGTTAACCAGGAGATCTGTAGACTCTTCCAGGGCAGGGATTGGATTTTCCTTCCTGATGTTTCCCCAACACCCATAATTCCTGCTGTCTAGTAGAGATACAGCGAGTATTTGATGGCTGAATGGATGATCTGCTTATTTAGGGGCAGGGGCTCAGTTGTCACATTTAGAAAACAAGTAAGGTAGCTTAACTAATTTATTTTAGGACCTTTAAAAAATAAAGAGTTCCATTTATGAGACTGGGGTACAGATTCTGGCATTGTGGATTTGAATTCCAGCCTCACCTACTGTTAGATGTATGACCTTAAGTAAGTAGCTTTAACTGGTCTGTATTTCAAATTCTTCATCTGAAAAACGGGTGTTTTCAACAATGCACAATTGATTGATGATAATGGTTAAATGAAAACATGTTTCGTGAGAGTGCTGTACCTGTTACAGAAAAGCATCACTAGCTACCTCCATTTCTGCTGTTAACATTATCACAGTCATCACTGGCATAATCTGCTGGTGTGGATCGTTATCTTGTAGGCATCTTTCTCTAGGGGTTTGATTTTCTGCAGATGGCTCTGCTGCTGAAGACAGTAAAAACACATATATACAATAAGCATGAATTAGAAAATGAATCAGAGGGCCACATGAAGACAGTAACACAGATGTCTTTGGAAGTTGATATTCGGTGTTGCACAGGCTGATGGGGCTGACCTGGATTTAGAGAGTATTGCACAACCAGAACTTGTAGTCCTGGGACAAGTCTCATCCTAATCCTTAGCCACTACTACAAGGTAAAGAATGTGGGTGGAGAGGAAATACTATTGCCTGCCTCAAGTTACAGGACTAGTTGACACAATAGCTTGAATGACTCTGTGAGCTCTAAATGCTTTGTGCAACCTGTACAACTGGAGCTGGAAGCTGAAAGGCTTTGACTCCTCCATTTTTTAGCCTAAACCCAAGGAAGGTACCCTGTCATATCAGATTCAGAGCTGTGACTGATTATTTGTGGATAAATCTCCTTATGTCCCTGGGTCTCAGTTTTCCCACGTGTTCAGTGAAGATGTGAGCTCTAAATTTTCTTCCCTAACCAAAAATCTGAGCTCTTGGTGACACCTTTGCATGGGCTCTCTAAGTGCTCTGATACCTTATTTAACTGTTACTGTAAAGTTTACAGTTGCTGTGTATCTATTAGTCCCATCATGTGGATGAAGACCTAAGGTCTTAAAAAAATGAGATGATTTTTCCTGAAATCATGCATAGTGTTAGCTGCAGGACTGAGTTTCAAACTTGGATTTATATGATGCTCAAATCCATGTTTATAGATGGAAACTTTCTGGAGGAGTTAGCTAACACAAATGAGAGAAACTTGGGAGCAAGCTCTCCGAGCTGTTCAGGAGTGGAAACTTGTTAATTTTGTTTATTCTCCCTGGAGCCCATCTTGCTCTGCAGTATGCTTCATCCATTCTGGAGGAAGCAAACAGAGTGCAGGAACATGCCTGATTCTGTTCCACACCGTGGAGTTCAGTGCTTCCCCCTGTTCTCAGAGTCTTGACTACAGCCAAGTATGCTACTGGAGGTCTTTGGAAGCCTCATATACTTGGTAGTTAAAGAGTGAAGTCAGCAGTATGACAGGAAAACACAGGATCAAGCATTTGAATGCACGGTTCATGTATGTTGTCTTCTGAGCGATGGCATTTGGCATTACATGGGGTCTGGAACATATTGGCCACAGGCAGACACTGACTCTGCTCAGCTTTTGGTTAGCAAACTGTGGTCAGGTTGAGCAAAGGTCCCTGAAATTTTCCACAAGAAGGCACTGAGCACTGTGCTAAAAGCAGAACCAGAGATTGTCTGGATTTTTAAAAAATCAGTTTCCAGAAACAAAGACATGTTTATTCTGAACATTTCACAATTTGAACATTATAACACAGGTTTAACTATTCTTAAGAACTAGCATTAAGTCTATCAACATTATATTATATTAAAGCCATGAAATTCTACCTTGGTCACCCAAAGACTCACGAACATCCCTTTATGCAAAAGATGGATATTTTGTGTGTACAAGGGATCAAACTCAGGACTTTGTGCTTACCAGGCAGGAGCTTATGATGCTTAGTTATCTCCTCTCCCCTGCAAAAAGTGCTTAATATGTCTATGAGCTGCCAAAGTCCCCAGAGTTTCAGCATTTCTGAAAGGTCTAAGTCTCAAGTCTCCTCAGCGATGTAAGGCAAACTCTTAGCTGTGAGCCCCTGTACAAATGAAAAGTTAAACACCAACATTCAGTGTCACAAGGTAAACATTTACATTTCAAATGTTATAAATAGGGATACAAAAGAATGGGACAAAACAAGCCCATAATCCAGCAGGGAAAATATTTGAGACAATCTGTGGCAAGTTATTTGGTCTGAAAGGCTTGAGTGGCTCCACTCTTGGCTTTTCCAGTGGTTGGAAGCACGTCTGGATTTGATGCCAAATCAGAATCCACAGTGGGCATCAGGTAGCTAACATTCTCCAAGAATCTGCTGCTGCCTCTGACAGCTACATACCTGTAACAACCTTATCTGTTTTGTTCACTATTGGGTCATGAGCTTCTAGAATCACCGATTGAATATTTCTTTGTCAAATGAACCAGTAGATGGGAAGCTATCTTTCATGAACATCTGAAAGCACTAAGAAAATAGTAGAGATGTAGATGAGTTTTATTCTTTTTCTTGGCCTCTGACCAAACACCTTTCAAGATCAAGAGATTATATGTGAACAGGAAAGTTGTACTAAAAATGATGATGTTCCTTTTCTGACCTCAGCTTTAGAACATTATAATTTGCCTTATCAAAGTGTTTTTCTGGTGATGTTCAGTGATTTATATTTTTCAATTTATGAGTATTAGGGAGGTACAGAGTATATCCAAGAAAAAGAGAATTTAAGTGGTCAATTCTTAATTTAAAAATAAGTATGGATAGTTTTATTCATCTCACTTGTTCCTTCTTGTCTTAAAATAGCTGATCAGTCTAACATGAGTTTAGGGTTGGAAATCTGAGTTCTACTTTTGTCTCTGTTTTACTTTCTGGATGACCTTGAGGATATTGTTACACCTCTAGATTTGGGTTTCCGTTTACCTCTTATACAGATGCCAGAGGATTTGCTAGGTGATGGTTACAAATATAGGTGATGGGTTACATCTGTGCAGAGTGAAACAAAGCAAAACATGATAGTATAACCTTGAGTCTTTACTGCCATCCACTTTACCAGGCCAGCGATGGGGGAGGCTGCATAGGACAGATAATAGAAATGTAAATTAAGATAAAATTTCTGGTAGTAGTATGTACAACAGAATCTCTCTCTCTCTCTCTCTCTCTCTCTCTCTCTCTCTCTCTCACACACACACACACACACACACACACACACACACACACACACACACACACCCTCCAAGCCCCCACCCCTACACTGTGAGTTGTGGCAGGCTATGGCAAAGGAATATGTCAAATGAATGGGTCAGAAATTTCTCTCCATGAAAGTAACATAAGAACTCAGAGGCTTCAGTAACAAGAAGTTGCCATTGAGGTTTTGAAGATTATTCCAGAGAAGCACCAAATTTTAAAGGAGGAATGAGTTTTACTAATATGAGGAACAAAATGAAGCCCAGTGTGTCTGGTGCTTAACAAACAAGGGAGAAGGCAGAGGGTGAAGCTAGAGAACAAGATGGGGCTGGATCACATAAAGCCTATAGACACAGTAAACATTTTTAGACATCCTTGGGAAGCTTAACCCCCATCGCACCCCCTCACCTTTGGTGCTGGGAATTCAATCAAGGGCCTCACACATGCTAGGGAAGCACTTTATCATTGAACTATACTTTTACCTGCATTTTTTGTTGACTTATTTCTCCTTTCCTTTTGATCTCTTACCTTTGGTGTAACCTAAGGTCAATGGAGGACACATTTCTCTCTACTAATCCTGATCACTCCCCAGTGGCCTCACTCAGTAACCTGACATTAAATACTGTTATGGGTTGTATCTAGCTGTTTCCCAAGAGCCTCATGGACCCATAGGAAGTGAGTAGGATTATGGCTGTGCTACAGGTGACTTGCCCTTGGAGGTGGGTGTGGCTGGGAGTGACCTGGTCGGGGTGTCTCCTTCCTGGACTCCTCTCTTTGCTCTGTGCCTCCTCACCCAGGCCCTCTGCCTTGTCCTTTCTATGTTCAAGTCTACAAAACACAGACTGGCCCTCACAAAACCATGAGCCAAAACCTTTTTCCCAGTGACCACGAAAGTGCCCGACACCGGATGGATCTCCATGCCGATGACCCGCACCTTCTCCCAGCGGAGCTGCCTTTCCTCTACAGTCCAGACTTATGTGCACAATGTCCTACATGGGGCCCCTGCTTCCTGTCTTAAAGGAAATGCAAAGTTAGCATTTAAAATGGAATTCCCAAGCCCAGCCTTTGTCCCAGAAATCTGCTTTGACGAGAGCCTCCCTGTCTGGAGAAATGTGGAGCCATCCTTGATTTCTCCAGGGTCCACCCATCCACTCTGTCAGCCAAGTCTGTTGCTAGTTCTGCCTTCTGATTACACATAGGGTCTGTGTGCTAATCACCACCTGCATAGCTGCCCCTTAATGTGAGCTGGTTCTCCCTCACCTGAACAGTCACACAAACTTGTCTCCTGATCTTCTTCTATTCACTCTGTCCTCAACAGAGTGACTTTACAAAGTCATATTGTGCTGTCAATATGACTTTTAAGTACCCTAATCTTCCCACCTGCTGCACAGCAGAGGCCAGAGGGCTCATCCAGCTTCTCCCTGTGATTCCTCCAACCTGGGCCGGCATGCTTCTGTGCCTAGACCTCTGGTGGGCCGTTCTCAGTCTGGAGAGCTCTCCTGGAAAATCGCTCTGCCTATCCCACCACTACTCAGTTCTCCCTCAAATGCTGCCCTTTCCATGAGGCTGCTCCTGATCCATAAAGGAGCTGCACCCTAGCAGTGCTCAGCCCCTTCTCTGTTTCCTTTGCTTGTTGTGTATATCTCTAAGTAGGAAGCAGGCACCCCATGGTCAGGTGTTTGGTTTGTTCACTGTACCCATGCTAGTTCTGATCCCTGAAGAAGACTTGGCTCATAAAAGGAGCTCTGTAAATGTAGGCTGTTGAATGAGTGAGAAAATTTAAGCAGGGCATGCAGTGCTACACTTTACATAGACTGTTTAGCTGTGAAACAAAGAACTACAGGGAAGTGGGGGAGACCCAGGAACACCCATTGGTGAGCATTGTGGGAGTTAAGGAGTGGACAGTGGTAGCTTATCTTAAACCATAATTAGGAGATCTGGTAAGAAATGGATAGGTTTAGAATTCACTTGGAACAGCTGGGCAAGAGTGGGCGATGGGCTGAATGGACACTGAGAGAATCTAGGGCTCCTCCTGGATTTTTAACTTAAAGGATAGGACAGATGTTGGTGTCATTATCTGAGATGAGGACAGCTGGAGGAAGGCCTGGATTCTGCTCATTAATTAATTAATCAATTAGTTGTGTACCTAGGAATTCTTGTTTGTGGCTGTGTGGGGTGTGTGTGTGTATTCAAAGTCCTTTTATTAGTAATTTATTTTAAACTAACCACTCAAATGAAAAGCGCTTGAGCAAACAGTGAGTACACAAAACTCGAGCTTACAGGAGAGGCCTGTGCTGGGGATGCAAGTCAGGAAACACTCACATAGGTAAAATAAAGGAAATTCAGGAGGATTTCACCCTTCACTGGGGATCAGCACATGTTTGGGGAGCGAGGGTGAGGGCCAGGCACAAGTGTGCTCCCGTGAAGACTACTGTGACAGAAGGTGATGTTGTTAAGCAGGGGTGTGTGTGCAAGGCACCTGCAGTGTGTGTCTGCAAAAAACATTGTTTCTGGTGGTGGTCAGTGGGACAGGTGTGATCCTTCTGTTCAGGAGCTCACCTGTACTCTCAGGGTACAGGACATGAGAGACAGCACAGCTCTCATTTGGCTAGATGAAATAAGTGAGTTCTTCCGACCTTCCTAGGCTAGATTTGGGGTGGGGTGTCTCAGAATTATCCATATTTACAGCAGCACAATTTGTCATAGCTAAATCTTGGAAGTAACCCAGATGCTCACCAATGGAGGAAGGGATAAAAGAACATGGTATCTTTACACAGTGGAGTACTGCTCAGCTACAAAAAGATAACCTGGAGGCTTTTATGGGTAAGTGGATGCCACTAGAGGCCATACTGGTAAGTGAAATAAATCAGACACAAATGTGTAAACATTAAGCCGGGCGTGGTGGTGCATGCCTGTAATCCCAGCACTCGGGAGGCTGAGGCAGGAGGATTGTTGTGAGTTCGAGACCAGCCTGAGCTACAAAGTGAGCTTAAAGCCAGCCTGAACTGCATAGCGAGACCCTGTCTCAAAAAGACAAAAAAAAAAAAAAATGTGTAAACATTGTCTTATTTCCATAGTGTAAGAATCTGAAAGAGTACAATGGATACTGTGAAAGGGAAAGAATCTGTTCAAAGGGATGGAATCAACGGGATGAGGGAAAGGAGAAAAGAAAAAGAGAAGGAAGGGAATATATAATATATATATATCAGGATAGCTTGGATACTTGGATAACTGTACTGCTGATTTCTGCTGGTCTACTGCAGGGAGCAGTTAATGCTTCCATTTTTTCTCTTCTGCTTTTTAATTTCTTTCAACTTTTCGAGACCAATTTTGCATGCTTCTGTCAGGTAATCTACACAACTTTTTTGGAGACAACAATATGCAATATAACAACCGTTGTTGAAATCCCATTATTTTGTTCAGTGAAATTTTGTACTGTTTCTAACATTTTTCTATTGTTTATTCTCTTTAAAAAAATCAAGAGAATTACTCAGGACCATGCAGTAGCTGCATTCAGACAGGGTGAGCCTGTGGAAGTGAGGCAAAATCCAGGGCTGTTGGGTCTCTGCCTAGCCAGGCCCTGTTGCACAGCGACTCTCTTTTGTTTTTAATCCATAGGTAAAGGAGGAATAAATGCTTATTGAGCCCTGGAGTGTGCATTATGCACCCAGTAACCTTTACCCATATGAACTAGAGCCTCTCCGTGGTGAAAGAGGTAGGCTGCCTTGCTCCCATCTTGCAGGGCAGAGCTCTGAGGCAGAGCAGCTCAATACCTCTCTATCTCTGAGGGTGAGGCAGCAGCAGAGCTACACGAAGTTGGACAGGAAATGTCTTGCTCTTTTTCTTTTAGCTCAGTAGCCCAAAGAAACAGAAGCTCAATCCAGAATTTCTTTCTTAGGACAGCAACATGTTTAAATTGTTTTTGGTTCTCAAGCTACATTTTCATGGGTAAATACCTTCAGTTCTTTCAAATAACCCATGTGTGACCTATGGACACTTAAAGTACTTTGAACAGTGTCCAGGGCAGGGAAGGGCTTCACAGTTGCTGGCGAATATGATTTTGACATTCAAAGGGTAAAACTCAGTCTCTCAGGAGGCAAGAGCTCTAGGCATGGCGAATGGCAGAGAGCTCTGCAGATCCTGGGAAGAACTCAGGTCCCCTCGTCCTCAGGTTGACAGGTCTGCTATTCATTCTGCTTTAGTCAGGTTTTGTTTTTATGTGCTGTCCTATTACAATAAAATCACTTCTCTACCCTGCCTTGTTTAGGCCTTTCTACTCTTTTGGCATAGTCTTGATTATCCTGGCTTTCAGAGAACTCTCCCTGTACCAGAGCCTGTGTCTTCTCCTTTGCTTTAGTGTAGCAGTTTATTTATTCATTTACTTTCTGAAACTGGAGCTGGCTGGCACAATTTAATCAGAAGATTGCATAACCATGGCAAGAAGCTGCCCAGATCCATAACTATAATGAGAGAATGAGAGATAGGAGAATTGGATTACAAGGCGCCTTGCTTTGCAATGGGGGAACTCCCAATTCCTTGTCCTCCCTGCCTCTTACTTCCCACTTGTGCAAAGAAGAACTAAAAGCAAAGGCAGAAGTGTAGGATGACTGTGGGGCTGAGGCAGGAGGATCACAAGTTTGGACCTAACTTGAGCTACTTAGAGACTTCACAAGACCCTGCCACAAAATGAAGAGTATAAAAAGGAGCTGGGGGTGTAGATTCAATCCCCACTACCACTCACAAAACAAAGAAAAAATACCAACAACCCCCACCCCCCAATAAAACAAAACAAAGTTAGATCTGCCCCGAATGACCCCAGGGAATTCAAAACTTTATTAGACCTGTTAATCATATGCTGCTCCAGTAACGGGTGTCTCAAGGAATAAAGAGGCTGCCACAGTTCGAACATGTTGCAGGAGACTCAGGACATTGTCCCAGGTTCTCTCTGCAGGCTGACTCTGGTGTCTCATGTGTACTTCTTGGCACCCACTGCTGCACCTTAACCGGAACACAGGATTTAGGAGCACAAATGGCCTTTCTCTCTGTCTTCTTATTAATATTTCAGAAATTCTATGAAGAGTACAGAGGAAACAAGGGTGTCTCACCTACAGGGTATGAATGAAGAAGTTGAAACAGTTATTCCAGGGCCTTGCCATGGTCCTAACCTTGTTTACTTTAGGGTTTCTCATCTGTATGTTGAATCTTCTGTTACATTTGGATTAGAGCTTTTGGAGGGGTGTTAAATAGATCCGAGGATGGTACCTGACATCTCTTTTTTATATTTTATTTTATTTTTTCCATTTATTTTTATTTTATTAAAATACAAATGTCAATCAGACAGTTTCAAAACTTTATTTTTTTAAAATTTAATTTTAATGAGAAAAAACAATGAAATAGCTATGAAAATTTCCAAACAGGTTAGTAGGGCAGTTACAATAAGTAATACATTACATATTGTCTTCATAGCAGTTATTCAGAGGACAAGATGCAGACATGATATCTTGTCTAAACAATATTAGAACAAACCTTTCTTCTCAATGAACTAAGAGAAAGCAGCTGTATATCTATCCTAACTATCTTCTCTGCTGAACCCATGTTTGGTAGACTCTTATCCCCACATGAGCAATGAGAAAACAGAGAATCAGCCTCAGGAAAGTGACTCGCAGGGGCCCGGTCTGCTCTAGCCACCATCAGCGTCTGTACCCTCCTCCTCAGAGCAGGGACAGTGCCGCGGTGCTTTCCAGTAGAGGGGGAAAGCCTTTTTACTGTCTTCCTAGATAAGGATTCACCTTCAGGTCATTGTAATGCTGCCATGGTTTGTAAGATTTGTTGCACTTCCTAAGGATCTTTTAATTGCTAAGTGCTGCTTCAGGCTCCAGGAGGAAGGTGCTCAGCTTGCTCTGCTTAAAGAAGATGAATAAGTGGGAGAGGAGAGCGCAATGTTGAATGGAGACATTGGATGGGCTGGGTGCCAACGTCTGCCAAGCCTGCCACCCACAGCTCTCCCTGCTCAGCTGTCACTGGATGCCACAGAGCTGCAGAGCAGTTGGCTAAGTACCCACACTGCACCTGTGTGCCTCCTGAGGGCTCTAGCTCCTCATCTCTCAGGGAGGAAAGTACATCCTGGAACCAAGTCACCGCTTGGTGTTTGTGGGAGGCTTGTGGAGTGGGTGGGCTTCCAGGTAGGATCTCTTACAGAGGATGCAGGTGAATGAGTGGTTTGACCTTGTTTGCACATCTGTATCTGGTAACCTGAACAAGTACTTGGAAGATAACCATAAGCAATGTAACAACCATTGTTGAATGCCTATCATCTTGTTTAGAAATTCTGTATCATTTTTGTTCTCTTTAAAATAAAAGAGTGCTGCAGAGGCTGGGAAGAACTCAGGTCTCCTAGTCATCCTTGATATATCTGCTGAATCCCCCTATGTCTCTAAAACCATTGGAACAGGATGAATACTCCTAAGCAGGGAGCTGCAGCCTCAGGCTTGTGCACACAGAGCTGGGCCATCTCCATCACATCCTCTAGGTTCTTTCTTTTCCGAAGATCCTGGGGTCAACAGCAGCTGTGACACTTGTATGCTTAGTAAAACTGAAACATCTAGTGCCCTAACCAGGACCTGCTGAATGACAAGCTGCCTTTAATAAGATGCCAAGCTGGTTTGCAGGTGTCTTACTAAAGCTCAAGAAGCAGACTAGGAGATGAGAGGCCTCGTAGATTGGGAATGTATCTGCACCGTCGCTTGTTAGACCTTGGTCAGATGGGAAAGAACAATGAGCCTGTCTGGTGTGCAGCTTTGACTGAGTGTTGAGAACTTCTTTTAGCACAGTGTTGAGAGGGGTTCACAGATTCCTCATGATGGGTTCTCGATACTTACCACAGGTGTGGGGTGGAGAAGTGTCTCTTGTGAACTAGGTGGCCACCATCTGAACCAGACTACTTAGAGGGCTTTTCCTTCTCTGACCTCTAACCCTAGTGTTGGCAAAACACTTGTGAGTGAGAGACTGGTGGCACCAGTGGAGTTTACATTGATCCTGCCAAAGTCTAGGTCGGTACTCAAGTTCCCTGGTTTCTGAGTGCGATGCTCCATCTTGACTGCATCCACTTGGTTCACCTGGTTCACCTGGGAGCTGCCTGGGTGCCTTGCAGAGCACACTGGTTGGTGTCTCCGGATGGGCTCTGGAGGCCTGGTCCTGATGGGTTGTGGAAGCCTGGCCCTGGGTGGGCTGTGGAGGCCTGGCCCCGGGTGTGTGGTAGAGGCCTGGCCCTGGGTGTGTGTTAGAGGCCTGGCCTTGGGTTCAGTGTCTGTTATTTCCCTCTCCTCTATGGCTTTGCTCCCTTGTTCTACTTTCTGGCTTCCATCAGCTAAGCAGCTGTGTCCCACTGTGTTTCTTTCTAGAAGCCAACTCACCATGGACTGAACCCTTTAATGCATGAGCCACAGGAAACCCTTCTTCTTTAACTAAAGTTGTGGTGTTGGGTATTGTGCCTATCAGTGGCAAAGCTGAGGAACAGATTGAGCCTGCTGTCTTCTCTCAGGGTTAGTTCTAAGCTCTATTCTTCCTTAAGTCCTTGAACAGAAAAATCATTTAAATAAACACATTCTGATGAACATGCCAGAAAGATGCAATAAGATAATGCATTTAAATTCATTGCAAAGCCTGGCTCGATTAGTATTGAAATCATCATAGCTTTTAAAAATTACTAGATGTTTTAGTATTGTTTCTCTCACTAGGACTGTGGGGGTATGAAAGTTCCCCCAAATAGTGACTCTTTGGCTTGAGTTCTGGAATAGTTGAGAAATAAGGCAGAAGAGTGAAGGAAACAGAGATCAAATGGCCCCATTACCACTGCAGCCTGAGTGCAGGGCAGGACAAAGCCTTCCTCCCCCATCCTGGCTAACTGCAGCCTGCTTCTTGGCAAACAAACTTCTGTACAGCTTGGGGCTAGGAGGATCCGTGTGAGCACTCTGCAGGTCCCCAACTCTTAATGAGGAAGAGAGAAATTCCTATCCTTTTCTGTATGGAAATAAAATTATGATCTAGATAAACCATTCCTGCTGGGGGTAATGGTTGGAAGCCTGGATTCTGGCACAATGCAGGGCTTTAAAGGGAAGGACTAATGTCAGTGGCAAGAAGGGTTCCTCGACCCTGCATATATCACTTGCTACATATTTACCTTGTGTGTACTTGGCATGTTTAGCATGTGATCATTTAACATCACCCCACCCCTTAGGGATCACAATTATTGTCATTATTTTCTTGATTCAATATTTAGCTTTAGGACAATCAACAAAGAAGACAATATGATTAAAGGTATCTAAAGTCAGTAACATTTCACATCTGAACTAAACTTGTCATTTACCAAAAACTGTAAGTTTTACTCTTTTAAATTATGAATCTAAATAAAGAGTCATGGTCACATAAAATGAACTAAATTATCTTTAGTTCTGTTTCTCTTCCTTTATAATCACTGTGCTTCTGCAGCGTTCATTTCATACTACTGCCTAAGCACGGGATGTGTAGAATCCACTGGAAACCAGAGCTGTGCTGATGTCAGCGTGGATGATTTCAAGCTGCCACTAATTAATAATTGAAATTAGCATGTGGAGCTGGGCCCGCATGTTACAGATTTATTTATAATGTCAACATTCAACAAACACTGAAACAATGATTTTGGGTTTAAACTAACCAAAGACATTTTTGGAGAGGAGAGAGGTGGTTTTTTAAATTATTATTATTGCTGGCATTGTCTAAGATTTTAGGCACAGTGGGATAATCAAAAGCAGATTGATTTCTGGTCACTTTAATAATTATTATTTTAAAATTGTCCACAGACAATACATATTCTTTTTTATAACTGCTTATATTTATTTGTTTGTTTGGTGCAAGCTCTCACTATGCAGCTCTGACTCATAGTGATCCTCCTGTCTCAGCCTCCCCAGCGCTGAAATTAAGGGCATTTGCCATCATGCCGGGTTCTGGGGCCCTCATGACATACAGTACCAGGGATTGAGCCTGGGTCCTTGCGCTTAGCTAGACAGGTGCTTACACTGCTGAGCTATCTGCTTAGCCCTGACAATGCATGTTTTTACTGCTGGTTTCTGGGACAGATTGCTTTCTTGCTTTTGCACCTCACAGACTGCCCCGAGTGGTAGATAGTATTTCTGGGTCCTAGTCTAGTGCCTGAAATCCTCCATTTCTAACAAAGCAGTCTCATTTCATCGCTGGGCCCTACTTTTTCCAACTGTAAATTAAGGAGGCTGGTCTGCGACAACTCTACAATTTCTTTTCTGCTCCAGACTCTGGTTTGAGAAGTCATCTTTCACCAGGGAGAGGTAGACGGGAGAATGCATTTGGAGCCTGAGTGCATCTCGTTCAGGAAGCCACACTGATTTATGGGGACAAGTCCATGAAGGGAGATCATCTGCCTTTGATTTATGTCAGCAGCTCCGTGTGTCTTGGCTTTTGCAGTGCTTGAGGACCTGGGACTAGAGACGGGAAGTTTCAGAGCTGCCTGTGCTAGAGAGGAAGAGGTGAAAGCGGACAGGCCGAGGCACTTGCTGCACGCCGAACATGGAGCCTTTGCGGTGGCATCATGGTGTGGGATCCACTGTTTATTTCTAGTTTTCAAATGAAGCAATGGAAGCTGTGCTCATGGTCATGTGGGTGGTGGAGTAGGGTCACTGTGTTTGAATCCAGAGTTTCTTCTTTTTTTAAATTTTATTTTATTTTATTGAACTACAAATGTCAATCAGACAGTTTCAAGACACCTTAACAATACAGATTCGATAAATTAATACATTTCAAACTGTTTTCATAATGTTTTGGTATTGTACAAGGTGCATACATGATATATTTACAGATATTATTTTAGCAGATATCTCTTATCAGTGAATTAAGAGTGTAGCTGCTTACTTATCTTATTTTTCATACCTGAATTATATCAAAAATTCAATAATTATTTTCCTAGTGGATGACCATAGTACTAGAAGCCGACATAATATCCTGTCCAACCACCATTAGTGCAGATCTTGCCTCTCATAGGATTATGAAGCACAGCGTTATCTATCCCAACTGTACTGTCTATACACACACATCATGATTTTTTCTTTCTACACCCCTTCCTTTGTCTACACCTGTCAAAGGTGGGCACTCCATTGACATTCAACTAACTTAGGTGCTTGAACTTGACACCACAATCCAACATAGTCCAGCATTCTACAACCATAGTGAGTTATTCAAAGAAATTGTCGACCATAGCTATTTACAGCTCAGCTTAATATTATGGCCCCACGATGTATACTTCATTTTTATACTTTTCTGCTGGATGGTTAAGACCTAAATAGAGCAAGACTTATATACCAACACATGAACTTTATATTTCTTATGTGGTCATTGAAGTCCTCTCAGGGTTTATCTTGTTTTTTTTTTCCATCTATTTTTATTTTATTAAAATACAAATGTCAATCAGACAGTTTCAAAACACCTTAACCATACAGAGTCGATGAATTAATACATTGCAAACTGTTTTCATAACGTTTTGGTATTATACAAGGTGCATACATGATATTATATTTACAGGTTTTTTTATAGCTGAATTATATCAAAAATTCAATAATTACTTACCTAAGGATGACCATAGCACTAAAAGCTGACATAATATCCTGTCCAACCACCATTAGTGCAGATCTTGCCTATCATAGAATTATGTAGAAGCACAGCGTTATCTATCCCAACTGTACTGTCTATACACACACATCATGATTTTTTCTTTCTACAACCCTTCCTTTGTCTACACCTGTAAAAAGTGGGCACTCCATTGACATTCAACTACCTGAGGTGCTTGAACTCGACACCACAATCCAACACAGTCCAGCATTCTGCAACCATAGGGAGTTATTCAAAGAAATTGTCGACCATATCCCTTTACAGCTCAGCTTAATG
>PVKA01028434.1:16453-29491 GCA_004027165.1 Ctenomys sociabilis
CATTTTTATACTTTTATACTTTTCTGCTGGATGGTTAAGACCTAGGTAGATCAAAACTTATATACCAACACATGAACTTTATATTTCCTATGTGGTCACTGAAGTCTTCTCAGGGTTTATCTTGTAGTCCTGTACATTATTCTGTAGTTCCTTTGTCTGTGTCATCCATGTGGATGAGTCACGGCCAATGCTTGACCAGCTTGCTCTCTGTGAGAGCCTGAGAGAAAGTTTTCTCTTCATGTGACTCTCCCCAGGCACACTATACAACTTGAATCTCTTTCCTCTGTGGCTCCACAATCTCCTTGCTCAGAAAATTTGGAGCTCACCTGAGTCTCATAATATTGCAGTACAGGTTCTCCTATGTCCTGAGTCTTCGCTGACCTTGAAAGGCTAGCTCCAAAATGTTGGCTGGCCTTGTGGCTCTTCTATTTCTCCAACTCTGACTTGTGGTCTTAGGTTGTTAACCATCCAGAAGAAAAGCTGATTAGTATCCTGCAGCATATGCCATTCACTTTGTCTTATCTGACTCAATTGATTTTACTTGTACATTTCCTTTTGTATTTCTGCTTTTTGCTTGTTATACTAGGGAGACTATATGATATTTACATATGTGTGTCTGGTTTATTTCACTTATGAGTATATGTTCAAGTGGCATCCACTTCAGTATAAATGCTTCAAACTTATCATTCTTAATAGCTAATACTCTATTATATAGAAATACTACATCTTTTTCAACCATTCCTCATGTGATGGACATCTTGGTTGCTTCCAAGATTTTACTATCACACATTGTGCTGCTATAAACATAGGCACACATATATCTCTATGATACAATGTATCCAGATCCTTTGGGAAAATTCCCAGTAGGGGGATAGCTGGCTTGAATGGGATTTCTAGTCCTACTCTTTTGAGGAGTCTCCACACTGACCTCCACAATGGTTGTACCAGACTACATTCCCACCAGCAGTGGAGAAGTGTTCCCTTTTCCCCACAACCTCTCCAACATTTGTTGTTGGTTGATTTCCTTATGATAGCCATTCTTTCTGGAGTGAGATGATATCTCAGTGTTGTTTTTATTTGCATTTCACGGATGGCTAGCGATGTGGAGCATTTTTTCATATATTTATTTGCTTCTTTAATTTCGTCCTCTGAGAAGTGTGTATTGATTTCAGATGCCCATTTCTGAATTGGGTCTTTAAATTTGAGGGCCCTGTTATATTTGAGTTCTTTATATATTCTAGACAGTAGTCCTCTGTCTGATTGCTTATTAGTTAGGATATTTTTCAAACTTTGTGGGTTGTCTTTTCACTCTGTTGACAATTTCTTTTGACATGCAGAAGCTCCTTAAGAAGAGTTGATCCCAATTGTTGATTCTGTCAAGTGCTTCCCATGCGAATATATGTTTGTTCATAAACTCTTTACCTACCCCTATGTCTTCAAGAGTTCCTCCTACTTTCTCTTCCAGGAGATTGAGTGTTTCTTTTTTAATGCTTAGATCTTTAATCCATTTTGACTTTAACTTAGTGCATGGTGATAGAGGTGGGTCAAGTTTTAGTTTTTGGAATGTAGAAAGCCATGTTTTCCAGCACCATTTGTTAAAGAGGCTATCTTTCTTCCAGAGAGCTTGTGTAGCCCCTTTGTCAAAGATAAGATGGCCGAGTGTTTTCGTAGATGCCTCTGCATCTTCTAATCTATTCCACTATAGAGGACTTCTAATCTATAGTCCTCAGGTCTATTTTGTTGCCAATACCATGTTGATTTTAACACAGTGGCTTTGTAGTATAATTTCAAATCAGGAATTGTGATGCTTCCTGCCTTGTCTTTATTGGCCAAGATTGCCTTTGGTATTCTAGGTCGTTTGTGGTTCCAAATAAATTTTAGGATTGATTTCTCTATATCTGGGAGGTATGTTGGTGGCAGTTTGATAGGGATTGCATTAAATCTATACAGCAATTTTGGGAGTATGGCCATCTTCACGATGTTGGTTCTTCCTATCCAGGAGCATGGAATATCTTTCCATTTTCTGAAATCCTCTAAAATCTCTTTTCTGAGGGTGTTGTAATTTTCTGTGGAAAGATCTTTGACTTCCTTGGTTAAGTGAATCCCAAGGTATTTCATTTTCCTTGGTGCTATTGGAAAGGTATTGTTTCTATTGTTTCCCTTTCTGTGTGCTTGTTATCTGTGTAGAGGAATCCTATTGACATTTGAGTACTGATTTTGTATCCTGCCATGCCACTGAATTTCCGTATCAGTTCTAGTAGTTTTTTGGTGGAATTTTTCGGGTCTTCCAAGTAAAGTATCATGTCGTCTGCAAATAGTGATAATTTAACTTCTACTTTACCTATTCTTATTCCCTTTATTTCTCCTTCTTTTCTAATGGCTGTTGCTAAGGATTCCAAGACTATATTGAGTATGAGGGGCGATAGAGGACATCCTTGTCTTGTACCTGATTTAAGAGTAAAAGTGAATCCAGAGTTTCTGACTGCAGACTCCCCACATCACCACTGTTGTAGATTATGGATGCGAGTAGCTCTTTTCTTCTAGACTTTGTGTCATTGCTCGAGGATGGCCATGTACAGAGAAAATTGCAGCTGGGACCTGGCATTATAGGAATGCCTATGAGGCATTAAAGTTTGCTTCTGCTTTAAGTCTTTCCTGTTTAGTCCCATAGTAAATCACTAATTGTTAATGTGCAAAGGGGGCTTTGCAGGTCTGACCTACCTCATTCCTCTTTCAGGTAGAAATCAGTGCTCTCAGGAGGATGAGTAACTTATTCAAGGTAGCTGGATTTGAGGACACGGACAGAATCAGGGTATTGCCACATGTACTGCTATGATAGTAAAGGGCTGGCTTGCCTTCTTGTCACCATCTCCACAGTGGGTCTTAGGGTTTACTGGATGCATATTCCTAGGAGTTCCCCAGGCCTGTGCCCTGGCATGGCACTTACCTACCTGCACTGTTAAGGGCTGGGTTAAATGGAAACATAGAATTAAAATCCTTTTACCCCACTCCAGGAAGCTGTTGTCTATGCAGGAACGATGTCATCCCAGTACTAATGTGTTTCCTAATGATTCCGAAGGTCATCTATTTTACAGATAGTTATTGCTTTCTGTAAAGACACAGCAAGGCTTATTCACACTTGATTATTGCAGCCATTCAGCAAATACACGAGCACTTTATGTGTTCTAGTATCTCCAGTCACAGACAGACAAAGCCTCTGCCTTCGTGGAGCATGTTGTTTTGTGGAGGACCGGCATTAAGTAAGCCATAATGTAATTATGTAATTGTGTTTGTCACTGTGTCTTTTCTTTTGCATCCAACAGTGTGAAATGTTACATGTAGTCTGAAAAGACCTATGAGCTCTTTGCTAATCTTACCTTCACCCTGAAATCTTATATTTCATTTTTATTGTATCTCACTTTGTTTAAAAAATGTGGCACATTTTACAGTACATTGTCAAAAATGTCATATTTTTCTTTATCCAAAACAAATGATATTTACCTTGCAACTAAGTCTCTGTCTCTGAAATAGCTACAGATCTACAGAAAACAATGGAAGGTGATAAATCTTCTACTGAGATTGCCCTAGCATTCCTCATCTTTCCTCAGTATTATTTTTCATTGAAAGAAAAGGTTAGCAAGTCCTTCTTATTTGTGTTTTGGCCCAAGTTTGTTAAAAATTGTGATAGGCCAGGGGCTTCTTATATGTATACACAATAAACTGTAATATCTGATCTACGTTATGTGCTTTTTGTTTTCTCTCTGTAATTTTCCATTGTGGTCCAGTAATTTGCCTTTTTATGTATAGTTTTATGAGTGCCTACTAATTTTGTGCAGGATGGGATTTCAAAGTGGTACTTTCATATATGTATATGATATTTTTGATCATATCCATTTCCCATTATCCTCCCCCTGCCTCCTTCCTTTCTTCTTGTTTGATAATAGTCTCACTTCTACTTTTGTGCCATCTTTCTTAGATTTCAAAATTTGGAACAACATGTGAAGCATATATTTTCTTTTTTAGAAAGGAATACAAATCAGTAATAAAAAACCAGTGTTAGAAACAATACAATATTTCATTAAACAAAGTAATAGGAATTCAATAGTGGTTGCTGTGTTGCATAAGGTTATCTTTGAATTAGTTGTTTAGGTTGCCAGATATAAATGTGCAGCATTGGTTTAAAAAAATCTCAAAATAAAACAACAACAAAAAATTATAAGAAATTAAAAATAAAAAATAAGAATAAAAAGAAAACAATTTTAAGCATTCACTACTCCTTTCAAAAGACTAGTAGAAATAGGCAGCACAATTATCCAAATTTTCCGGTATATGTACATAAATACATCTTTTCCCTTTTTTCTTCTGTCCTTTTCCTCATCCCAGATTTTCCTTCCCGTTGAACAAATTCTTTCCCTTTTATAGTATCTACTGTACCTTTTTTTTTTGTTTTTTTGAGACAAGGTCTCACTATGCAGTTCAGGCTGGCCTTAAGCTCACTTTGTAGCTCAGGCTGGTCTCGAACTCACAACAATCCTCCTGCCTCAGCCTCCCGAGTGCTGGGATTACAGGCATGCGCCACCACGCCCGGCTTCTACTGTACCTTTTAGAATATACTTACTCTAGTGAGACTAATGAGACAATATGATGTTTGCACATGGGGGTCTGACTTATTTCACTTATCCATATAGTCTCTAGCTTCATTAATTTATAAAACAAATGATAGGAAATTTCGAAATGACATAACAGGAGCTTAACAATGGTTAATATAGTGAGTATTGTTATCTTCAAAGTAGTTAAATATAGGCATAAAAATTGATCAAGCAATATAAACACAAACCAGTTTTCAATTAACTAATTAGAAATTAGTATAATTTTCTTTTCTGTCATATATATGAAAAATGTAAGGAAGGGAAGTACACACACACACACACACACACACACACACACACACACAATAGCTAAGACAATTGTACCACTGATTTTTATTGGTTTATTGAAAGAAACAGTTAATGTTAATTGATTTTTTTAGAATATACACGTATGTTTATTATGTAAAGCTCACAATGGAATATAAATAATATTTCATGACAGAAACTTTATGCTGTAAAATTGAAAGTAAAAGTAACAATCTCATGCTTGTCTTTATTATCAAGCAGCATTTAGTAGTGTAGCACAAAAGAACTATTATTTGTAAATGATGAAGAAGATAAAGCTATGTTTAGAAGCAAGATTATATGACTTAGAAGTTCAAGTGATCCATCATACACAAACATTAGGACAATTTCATACAAGAAATAATATTTTCTTTATAAACTATAAAGAACATGATAATGGATGGGATAGATAAATTCTTTCACATTATGAACGTACCCTAAAATTTCCAAGGATCAATTATGTAAATGAACTTACTGCATATACCTTGATTATATATGATATACAACTCAAGATAGCTACATAGATACATGTCTTACATTGATAAGGGGTGATAAAACAACAAAAATGAAAACTTCTTTTAGTATTATTTTCATTGAAGAACAAATATCAGTGAGACAGTTTCAAGACAAATTAAAAGGACAGATTCGACAAATCAATACATTGCAAAATGTTTTCGTAATGTTTCAGTGTTTACCTACAGACATTAGTATAGCAGATGTCTCTAATCAGCGAATTAAGAGAGTGCAGCTATATACCTATCTTATTTCTCTACAGCTGATTTATATCACAGATTCAACAATTAACACCCTCTACCTTGTTATCTCCCCAGTGTCTGTCCATAGTACTATAAGTCAACATAATATCTTGTCCAACCACTATTAGTGCAAATCTTGCTTCTCATAGAATTATGCAGAAGCACAGCATATTTATCCTAACTGTACTGTTTATACACACACAACATGATTCTTCCTTTATATTCCTCTTTTTTTTTTTGTCTAGACCTGTCAAAGATGAGCACTCCATTGTCATTAAACCATTTAGGTGCCTGAACTTGGTGACACAAACACAGTCCAGTGTTCCACAATAATAGTGAGTTATCTGAAGAAGTTGTTGAATATAGCCATTTACAGCTCAACTTATCATTATGGCCCCATGTTATATACCTCATTTTTATACTTTTCTGCTGGATGGTTAAGACCAAGAGCTATATACCAAAAGATGTAGCTTTTGTTTCTGACGAGGTCAGTGAAGTTCCCTCAGCATTTATCTTGTAATCCTGTAGCTTATTCTGTAGATCCTTTGTGTCATCCATGTGGATGAGTCACGGCCAATGCTTGACCACTTTCCTCTCTCTGAGAGCCTGAGAGAAAGTCTTCTCTCCATGTGACTCTCCCTAGGCACACTATAGATCATTAATCTCTTTCCTCTGTGGCTCCATAATCTCCTTGATCAGAAAATTTGGGGCACAACTGAGTTTCATGATGTTACAGTACAGGTTCTCCTATGCCCTGAGTCTTCACTGACCTTGAAAGGCTAGGGACAAAAATGTTGACTGGTCTTGTGGCTCTTCTATTTCTCCAATTTTGATCTGTGCACTTAGGTTGTTAACCATCCAGAAGAAAAGCTGTTTAGTACCCTACAGCATATGCCATTCAGTTTGCCCTGACTCAATTGTTTTTAGTTGTTGTTGTACATTTCTATTTGTATTTCTTCATTTGACTTATACTAGAGAGACTATACAATATTTGCACATGTGTGTCTGGTTTATTTCCTTTATGAGTATATGTTCAAGTGGCATCCAGTTCAACATAAATGTTTCAAGTTTATCATTCTTTATAGCTGAATAATACTCCATTATACAGAAATACCACATCGTTTTCTATCATTCCTCATGTGATGGACATCTTGGTTTTTCCAAGATTTTGCTATCACAAATTGTGCTATAAACATAGGTACACATATATCGCTATGATACAATGATTTCAGTTCCTCTGGGAAAATTCCCAGTAGGGAGATACCAAAATGTGCTACCTCTGAAAATATTTATACAACTACTGATAGACACTCAATATAGAAGACTAAGTATCTCCCAATATAACATAAATGCAGTATATTTTGTGTTCTACTGAATTAATTATAGCAAATGAGTAGCCATATCTAGATTTTTTTTTTCATTTTGGCAGGCTGTGCCCTGAGGGCGGGGCTGGCTTGGTATGTGGGGTAGGGGATTGAACCACAGTCCTCTGCACCTGACTAAGTTTGCGAAGGCAGGTTCTTCAGACTGCTGAGCTATCAAGTGTTTCGTATAGCTAGAGTTCTAAAGTCCATAAAACGTGTGACTTCTGCAGAAATAATGCTTAATTGTTTGATCAATTTTACATGCATACATTTCATAATCTGAACAACTACTTTGAAGAAAACAGTATGCAATTTAACAACCATTGTTGATTTTTCTATCATCTTGCTCTGAAATTCTGTATTTTTTTTGTGTTTAAAATTCTCTTTAAAATAAAAAAGATGAGATTCCAGGTGTTGATTCTTTTTTTTTAATGCATTTAGTACAGGGTCTACAGGGTCTCATTACACATATTGGACTCGTAGTGACTGTTTTCAGACTCCCAAGCACTGGGATTACAGGCTTGTGCCACCATGCCGAGTCTCAATTGCTGTCTCAGTGCTTCCCAGGGGCGGGGCTGGCACAGCACTCAGGGGATTTGCACCCTGGTCCCTGTGACTGCCTAAGGAGGTGCTTTAGTCCACTGAGTTATCTGTCTGGCCCTAGGTGTTGATTATTTGAATTACTACCTATGCAGTTTGATTTTTGTTCATGAACTTTTTGCATACCCTCATATCTTCAAGGTTTCTACCTACTTTCTCCTCCAGTAGAGTTAGTTTTATTTTTTGAGTCTGGCTTATTTAACTTAACATGATGACCTATTGTTCTACCAGTTTTTCTTGCAAATAACAATTTCATTCTTTTTTTTGTGGTTGAATAATACTCTATTGTGTATAAATTCATCTGTTGATGGCTGTCTTGTGGATTCCATATCTTGACTAGTGTGAATTTATGGCGATGGTTTTCTAATCTTAACATGTACTTAACAGTACATGCTAATTCCATTTTATAGAGCAAAATAAGGAAGATGGCTTAGTATAGCCAAGAATAGAGTTTCTGGCTCTTGGCTTGAAAATATACTCATAGGTGATGTTTGCTCTGAAGTTTAGTCAGACCTAAGGTTAGAGTCATACCATTTTCACATCCATCCATCCATGCATCCATCCATCCTTGCATTCATTTATTTGTGCATTCATCCATGCATGCATCTATCCATGCATCCATCCATGCATCCATCCATCTATCCGTCTGTCTGTCTGTCCGTCCGTCCGTCCGTCCATCCATCCATCCATCCATCCATCCATGCATCCATCCATCAATCCATCCAGGCATGGATGCTTGCATCTATTCTTCCACCCACCATCCTACTCAGTGTTTGTATGTCTTCCAGAGTCTTGGCACTCTACTATATGCTGAGACTACCCTGGTAGAGAAAATAGGCCAAGTGCCACCTTTCATGGAGCTTATGTTCTGGTAGAGTCAACTGCTATAAACAAGTAAATAAATGCACAAGGACATTTAAATTTCTGTAAGGAAAATGCAATAAAATGTCTAGATTACAGAATGAGATTAGCTTGATGGTAGAGAGGGTCATGAAGTTGTTGAGGAAATAATATTTAAATCACAAAGCAAAACAAGGAACAAACTAGAAGGGAACTTTATAACACATACAAAGACTCTGGGGCAGAAACTGTCTGAGCAGGCTGAGGAAATAGCTCAATGGTATAAGTACCTGACTGGTAAGCACAAGGACCAGTTTCAACACCGGGTACCTCATGCCATGCCATCCCATCCCTGAAACTTGGCACTGTGGCACTTGTAATCCCAGTGCTGGGGAGGCTTGAACAGGAAGATCACTATGCGTCCACTATGAGTCTGTGTAGCAAGATTCTCTAGCAAATAAATAAATAAATGAATAAATAAATGATTAAAAAATCAATTGGCTGAGCATGTTTGAAACTTAATGATAAATGTGTTTGGAGTTCAGAGAGTGATGTAGAGAGTGCTGAAATAGAAACCTAGAGAGATCACAGTGTCAGATCAACTGGTGACTTTAGCAAAGGTAGAAATTTGGGATTTATTTTAAGTGGACCTGGGGATTCCAGGAGGGATTAAACAAAATGATGCTGATAATGTTTTAAGAAGATAATGATCCTACAGGTTAATTTACTGTGATGCCTAGAGAAATTGTTCCTAAAATTTATTTGGAACCAGAAAAGACCTAGAATAGCAAAGGCAATCTTGGCCAACAAAGACAAGGCAGGAGGCATTGCAATTCCTGACTTGAAATTATACTACAAAGCTACTGTGATAAAATCAGCATGGTACTGGCAACAAAATAGACCGGAGAATCAGTGGAATAGATTAGAAAATGCAGAGGCCTCTATGAACACACTCAGCCACCTGATCTTTGACAAAGGGGCCAAACACGTTTATTGGAAGAAAGACTCTTTACCAAATGGTGTTGGAAAAACTGGCTTTCTACATGCTGAAAACTAAAACTTGACCCGGGTCTATCACCATGCACTAAGCTAAAGGCAAACTAGATTAAAGATCTAAACATTAAAACAAACACTAGGGCCAGGGAGATGGATCAGTGGGATAAGTGTTTCCCTGGCAAGCACAAGGGCCCTGAGTTCAAGCCCTGGTTCCGCCAAAGCAAACAAACAAACAAACAAACAAAAACAACCCCCCCCCAAACACTAAATATTCTGGAAGGGAAAGGAGTAGGAACTCTTGAAGACATAGGGGTAGGCAAAGAGTTCATGAAAAAAAATCAAATCGCACGAGTAATACTTGAAAGAATTAACAACTGGGACCATCTCTTATTGAGAAGTTTTGCACATCAAAAGAAATTAACAACAAAGTGAAAAGACAACACACAAATTTTGAAAAAAATTTAACTA
Organism: Ctenomys sociabilis; assembly: GCA_004027165.1. Lineage (NCBI taxonomy): Eukaryota > Metazoa > Chordata > Mammalia > Rodentia > Ctenomyidae > Ctenomys > Ctenomys sociabilis. The sequence continues at coordinate 26,411 of PVKA01028434.1, forward strand.
ATAAGCACTCAGAGAAAGGTCTGCTCTCTAGAATCTATAAAGAACTAAAAAACAGTAGGGTCCCAAAATTTAAATACCCAATCCAGAAATGGGCATCTGAGAAGAACACACACTTCTCAGAGGATGAAATTAAGGAAACGAATAAATATATGAAAGAATCCTTTGCATCACTAGTCATCCATGAAATGCAAATTAAAACAAAACTGAGATACCATCTCACTCCACAAAGAATGGCTAGCATAGACAAATCAATGAACAACAACTGTTGGAGAGGATGTGAGCAAAAAGGAACCATTGTCCACTGCTGGTGGGAATGTACACAGGTGTAACCAATATGGAAATCAGTGTGGAGACTCCTTCCAAAACTAGGACTGGAAATCCCATTCAAGCTAGCTATCCCCCTCCTGAGAATTTTCCCAGATGAACTGAGAGCCTCATATCATAGTGATATATGTGTACCTATGTTTATAGTAGCATAATTTGTGATAGCCAAATCTTGGAAACAACCAAGATGCCCATCACTTGAGGAATGGATGAAAAAGATGTGGTATTTTTATATAATGGAATATTACCGAGCTATAAAGAATGATAAACTTGAAACATTTATATTTAAGTGGATGCCACTTGAAGATATACTCATAAGTGAAATAAACAAGGCCCACATGTGTAAATATCATATAGTCTCCCTAGTAATCTCCCTAGTGTAAGAATTCAAAAGAAGAAATACAAATAGAAAAGTATAACACAATAAAAGGAAAGTGAGAATTTGAGGATTAGACAATGAGGAGAGGGCAAGGAGAAAAGCTAGGAAATGTGGCAGGGGCAAAGCCATACATTTTTACACACAATATGGGTAAGGCAATGATCCTGAGAACTATCAGCAGGTTGTTGAAACTAGCAATTACTTGGAGGGATTCTCACCCTGAGTAAATATATATGCTAATACTTGTGAACTGAGAGACTGCCCCGAAGATAGCAATGTGTGATAGTGGGGTCCTGCTTTGAATGCCTGTCATTCTGGTCTAAATATGTACTACTTTTCATGACATACCAATTATTGCCATACTGCCTCTCAAGTAAATTTTTTTAAATGGTAATAAATAAAAAAAAGAGTGAAATGTCACAAAACTGTCCTGCTACAGTGATGTATATGGTTAGATTTCTAAATTACTGTGTAAAAATATGTAATTATTTATTCATATTTTAAATTTTTTTCCATATTCTATAAAGACTTAAACTTTAACATATCAATCAATACTTGATGGAAAATGTATGTTCCATATTATGCCTAAGATATTTGATGTTCAGACAGATAGTGAGTTTAAATCCAATTGCACGTGTTGCAGGGTAATAATAAGCTTCTCTTCTGGAGGATTAACAACGTAAGTTTTCAGACCAAAAATTAGAGAAAAAAGGGCTGCAAGGGCAGCCTACATTTTTCCCCTAGCCTTTCAAGGTCAGTGAGGACTCAGGACATAGGAGAACCTGTACTGTTACATCATGTAACTCAGTTGTGTCCCAAATTTTCTGATCAAGTAGATTATGGGGCCACAGAGGAATGTGATTGATGATGTAGAGTGTGCCTAAGGAGAACCGCATGGAGAGAAAACATTCTCTCAGGCTTTCCTAGACAGCAAATTGGTCAAGCAATGGCCAGTACTCATCCACATGGCTGACACTGACAAAGGATCTACAAAGTGTGGTATGGGGTTTCAGTATAAATCCTGAGGGGACTTAACTGACCTTATCAGATAAAAAAGTTACATTTCTTGTTATGTAGGTCTTGCTTTATCTTGTTCTTAACCATCCAGCAGAAAAGTGTAGTAATGAAGTAGGAAAAATGAAGGCATGTTAATATGCTGAGCTGTAAAAGGCTCAAGTGAACAGCTTTGGACACTGCCAGTCCTGTGGATAACCCACTACTATTGTGGACTACTGGAATATATTGTAATATTTTGCTGAATTCATGCACATACAATATTTGGATGGCAATAGAATACCCATCTCACACAAAATTAAACAACAGAAGGAGATATAAAGGACCAATTTGTACATGTATATACGAAATAGGGTAAATATACAGTTTCTTTCTCTTAATTCCATGAGAAGACAGATTTGTACTAATAATGTTTGGACAGGATATCATGTCTACATCTTATGAATGACTAGTACAAAGACACCAATATGTAATGTATTAATTGTTGTAACTCTCCTACCAACCTGTTTTGAAACTCTCACATTGCAATTTTTTTCTCAATAAAGTTAATAAAAAATTTACCGTGATGGAGCATTGTTAAATGAAAAGACACTGGTTTGAAGGTGTTAGCATGGACCAGTCAAGAGCTAATGGTGGTTTGCCTAGGATCGTAGGATGGAAATGGGGAGACAGAAAGCATCAAGATAAATTTGGGATGGAGACAAGGGAAAGGTTGCCACATGTGACCATGGAGGCATAGAGATGAACAATTTCTTGGAGAAGAGACTTACTGAGACTTCTCAAGGGCCTAGCTCAACCAAGAGTACCAAGAATTAGGGGAACTCCCACATGAATCCTCAAAGCCAAGAACTCTATAGGTTTTATGTAGAATATCTGTCTAAATGAAAAAAGCAGAAGAAAAGGCTGGTGCCAGGAGATGTTGGAGGTTAGGTGATTTTCTTGGGGGAAGGGTAAGAACAATGGCCAGGCACAACATGCTTCACTAACCTAAATTTCTTGCTGTTTATACATACATTTCTCATAAAACCTGTGTGTTTTGACCCGCAGGGCACCCACTCTCTCCTCATAGGACCTATTTGCTTTTTGCCTGCTGTTGAACTATTTATTCCTTGGTCAAATGCCACACAATTGAGAATGCAGGCTGTGTCTTTTTCTTGTTTTTATTTTTTATTTTTTTCCATTTATTTTTATTTTATTGAAATACAAATGTCAATCAGACAGTTTCAAAACACCATAACCATACAGAGTCGATGAAATAATACATTGCAAACTGTTTTCATAACGTTTTGGTATTGTACAAGGTGCATACATGATATTATATTTACAGGTTTTTATACAGCTGAATTATATCAAAGATTCAATAA
>PVKA01028435.1:0-29389 GCA_004027165.1 Ctenomys sociabilis
ACTTTGTTAATTAGCTATCCGTCTTGACTATGTAATAAATATATTGTATATGTTACTCTGCCTTTGTTTCTTTTATTTGTTTTGCTTTTGTTTTTAATCTTCAAAATAAAATAAAATTAAATCAAAACGAAAAAATTTGTAAGATTTGCACTAATAGTGGTTGGACAAGATATTATGTTGGCTTCTAGTACTACAGACAACCACTATGAAGATAACAAGGTAGAAAGTATTAATTATTGAATCTGTGATATAATTCAGGTATAAAAAATAAGATAAGTAAACAGATACACTCTCTTCATTCACTGATTAGAGACATCTGCTATAATAATGTCTATAAGTATAATATCATGTATGTACCTTGTATGATACCAAAACATTACGAAAACAGTTTGCAATGTATTAATTTATCAAATCTGTTCTGTTAATTTGTCTTGAAACTGTCTCATTGCTGTTCGTTCTTCAATAAAATAAATAAAACAAAATGAAAAAATTGGCATGCTCCTTTCAAAAGACAACAGAAATCAGCAGTAAAATTTTTCAAATTATCTTGTATATACACATAAATGCATCTTTTTCCCTTCTTTCTTTTGTCTTCTTCCTCATCCCAGTTTTTCTGATAACCTAAAAGCTAGTTTTTAGATAACATCATGCAATCCAGCCACCATTGTTGAATTCCTGTTGCTTTCTAATTTTTTTGGCGGTACCAGGTATTGAGCTCAGGATCCTGCACTTACTAGACAAATGTTTATTCTACTAAGCTATCTCCCTGGCCCCTGAATTCCTATTACTTTGTTCAATGAAATTTTATTTTGTTTCTAATGCTTTTTTTTTCACTATTTTGTATTATTAAAAAAAACCCTACTACCTCAAGTAAGAAACTATGTATCAACATTAATATAGATTATAAGTCTGGTGAGGAACAGTGTGTCATTCCAAAACCACTCCTGCTCATCATATGTACTAATTACAAAGATGAAATGAGTATGTTTACATTGGAGAAATCTCCCAGATACCAGATTTAGCCAAGTAATCAAAGGACATCACAAGTCACAGGGAAAATTAAAATCATGCACCAGCAGGAGCATGCAATGAGACCACTGTGCCACATCTACGTTGCTCCTGACAAAGACACCTAGCTGGCATCAAATCATAAGGAAGCAGACAACTGAAGAAGGCATTCGGCCAAATACTCTTTTGTCATTTGTCCATGTACAAGTCACAAAAGAAGGGATGAGGGAAATTTTGAAATGGAACATGAAGATCTACAACTAAATCCAAGTGTGGTTTTGGTCTAAATCAATTTACTACAAACCATGGAACCATTAGTCAACTGGTGACTAAGGATTAAATGGTAAGTTTGTGTCATTAATTTTTTCTTTGATTTTGATGGCTGTATCTGTAGGAGGATGTCTACAGGAAATACATTATAAAAGTATCCTGTAGTTATGTAGATATTTCAGAAAAAGTCTTTGTATTATGCTGATAACATTTCTATGGAAACATTTTAATAACATTACATAACAAATAAATATGTAAATAAATTAGAACAAGATGTTAATGTAAACCTCACCAATAGATACTGGGAGGTGTGTTTTTATAGCTATGATAGATGATTCAAGGTGTCCAAATGCTGGTGCAAAATGAAGCAGAAAAAAATGTAGTTAGTGTGAAATTTTAAGTTAAAATTGCTCCAAATTATTATTATCATTACATTTAAAATTAAAGTATTAACGAATGTGTGGGGAAAATATTTTCTAAGAAACTGTATCTTTGAGCTTCATCCAGACTCAACATTTGTTAACATTCAACAATATTTGATTTTTTTTTACTACTTTCCCTTTTGTCCATCTTTCTTTTAAGTGAGTTGGTGAGAGCTGGCACACATCATGACCTTTAATTCTTAAATAATTCTACCTCTGTCTCCCAAGGAATTGGAATAAGGAATTTTTTTACGTAGAATAGAGCCATAATCAGATGATAGAAATGTAGTGTTATCACAGAACTTTATCTACTTATAGTCCATTTTCAAAGTTTGCTATCTCATGCTATAGTTTAGATCTAAAAGGTCCCCTGAAAGTTTCACATTGACAAGTGATGGTTTGGTAAGGTGATTGGATCATGGACCATTACATTCACAGGTAGGTGAATCCATTGATGAGCTCATACTGTATGTACTCTCCAGAGGCAGCGCTTCTGTCTGGCCAAAGGAGCTTGGTCACCAACAGTGTGACATGGATGGGTGTATTCTTGCCCCTGACTTCTTCCCTCTCTCTGCTTCCTTCCTGCCATAACTGAGCAGCTTCTTTCACTGTCCCCCTACACTGTGCCTCTTGTATCCCTGAGCTAGCCAACCAAGACAGGGCCTTCTGAAACTGTGAGCCAAGTAAACCCCTTCTTTAAATTTCAGGTTCTGATATTTTGTTCCAGGGATGGGAAAATGATTAATACAACTCAAATTTTTAATAATAACACTTTCAGGATCCTGTCCAGGATATTGAACTGTGATGTCTCTAAGCTGGAGCATTTCCTCAGTCTTCTTTTGTGTTTCATAATCCTCACTGTTGTTCTGTAAGACGTTTCTTCCCTCGGGCATGATGCTTCCCTCTGGATTATCTCTCATTTATCCTTTCTTATTTTTATGCCAATTTTCCAATAGGTTATTTTTCTTCTTTCCTTTTGCTTTTCAAATCTCAAAACTAGACACATGTTTTGCTAGATGAATTACTCATAACAGCAGCTTTGTTGAGTTTTTTTTTATTTTTTAATTTATTTTTTACTTTTTTTGGACAAACTATGGATTCATATCTGAGAATATTTTTGTATGTGAAGAATTTAGTTATTCAGAATTACATAAAGACAACAAAGGGACTAGTTAAGACAAGTAATTCACAACTTGGAATTAACCATTTGCCACAGATTAAAGAACTGAAAATCACTCCAGATAACAAAATACAAATCCTGGACTTAGAAACCATCACATTCTCAATGCAAATCTGACATGAGTTACCAACTTGCATCTTTCTGAAGTGTGTGTATAATAAATGCTCTAATTTGGAGGAGTAAGGGTGCTGCTTCTGCCCCACCTGTGTCCTCCTTCATGCACATCCAAAGCTGAGTTTCCCAGTGATTCTTCTTGAATAAAGAGCCCTGTGGTGCCCCAGAGAGTTGTGAGTGCAAGATGTGATAAGCGAGGGATTTAATTCTACCAGAAAGATGAAAGATCCCCCAGAGCAAGGGATTACTAAGAATGCTTACTGTCGGGGCAATGGGTCAGAAACCATGGTAGAAAGATTTTCCTAAATATAGAAAGAGATCTATAGGAACACATAAGAATAGAACATGGTAATTGTGTAACAAAACATATTAATAACACATGATAATTTTGGCATTTTGTCTCCTTGCCCATAAAGATAGCTCTTAGCTTATGAGCTGTGGGCATGGTAATGTACAATTTAATAATATTAGCACTATATGTCTACCTGAAAGACTGTTCGCCTAGTCATATGCACAAGTCTCAAGATTTTGAATGAATTATATTATGTAACAGTAGGCAGTATTAATCCACACTCTTCTGCTGAAACAAACCAAAATTTTTGTTTGAATTTAAGCAAGTATTTTATGAGTCAATGTCACTAGTGGAGTTTTTAAAAGTACTCACCCAAGGAAATTATTTTTGTTGTTTTAATCTCTTTTGAATAGAAAATCTAATACTCAATACTTAACAGAAACTGCTTCGCTTCAATTCTTAAGCACATACCGCCCTCTGGTGTTCCTTTAGCACTTCCACCTTTCAGACCAACAAGTTCGGTATTTCCCGTTGCCTGCTGGACATTAGGAGGCCGAGTGTCTTCTCCCTACAGGCCCCTTTTTCCCGATGCAGGAAGTCAACCTCTCATCCATGAATTTCCCCTTCCTGCCACTCCTACCAGCATTCAGCAGAACGTCTTACACGTAGTGTCCTCACTCTCCCCACTGGCCAGCTCCATCGGGGGGCCTCTTTTCCAAACCTCCGTGCAAAAGCTCAGCTTTCTCCAGCTCCTCCTTGCGGGGTGTCTGGGCCACCTCAAGGTCAATCACTGATGGCTGGGCATTGCCCTCCGTGACGCCATTTAGTAACAAGCCGCCATGAGTCCCTCCTGATCTAGGAGTATGCTCCCACGTTGGCTTCCTTGTAACAGGCTACGCTACCACGTCTCTGTGGCTAAAGCCAGACTTTGAGCTTCCAAACTTCTCTCCAGACAGAAAACTCCTGGGGAATAAGGGCCAACAATACCAAGCCAACCTTTGCTTAGAAGAAAGCAGTTCTAAACAACCATCTTCAGTGCTACTAAAGCTGTGTATGTGGTTTCTCTGGTTATCTGACTTCATATCCTTTCTCCAGTGCTGAGGAAGCTGAGTTACAATAGAAAGCATCCTTGGAGATAGCTGGGGAAACTGTGGAGATAGTTCGGCAGTCTAAGTACCTGCCTGGCAAGCACAAGGATTCGAGTTTGATCCCCTGCTGAGCCAGCCACCAAAACCATGTGTGGTGGCACACACCTGTAATCCCAGGGCTGGGGAGGCTCTAACAAGAGGATTGCTATAAGTCTGGGGTGTGTAGCAAGACCCTCTACCAAATACATAAGTTAAAAAGAAGAGGAAGGAAGCAAGACAGACAGACAGAAAGAAAGAAAGAAAGAAAGAAAGAAAGAAAGAAAGAAAGAAAGAAAGAAAGAAAGAAAGAAAGAAAGAGAAAGAAAGAAAGAGAAAGAAAGAAAGAATCCTGGAGTGTGAGACCAATAGGTTAAAACCCTTGCTCTGCCTTTAGGAGACATGCCAGTTTACGTGAACTGTGTATCTTCTTGGTTTTGGTTTCTTCAACTCCAGGAGCCTCCTAAGAAGTGCAGTGGGGAGTCAGGTTAGGCTGCCTCCTCTGCTGTCTCAGCAGCCACGGCTGCCCCTGGTTCCATTGGCTGCCTGTGCTTCTGTGACAGTAGCCCCGCTGACTGTACCAGACCCCAGCTGCATGGCTTCCTGTGGCACTCCCTCAGTTTTAACTTCCTTCTCTCGAAAGTCCCTCTCAAGGTCGATAGTCATAATTAGGATCAAGGAGAACCCTAGTCAGAGATTTTTACACCTCCCTAACATGTCAGTTCAAAGGTCAAATGTTCAGCTATGAGCTTTTAATTGTCCTACGTGTGCTACTCCCACATAAGGAAGAGTTTTGCCAGAAAAACTAGAGATAGTTCTCACACTGTGGCAAAAGCCAAAGAGATTTTACCTGTTGGGACTATCTCAGGCTTCTCACACCTAGGTAGCAGCAGGCGGGTCCTGCTTCTGGAATAATGGCAGGGCAAATTCCACAATGTTGGTAGTTACAAAACCAAAAGATCACAGTCAGTTAGCCAACTGAAATGAGTATCCAATCAAAAATAAATCTTCTACAGCCTCTCATTGGCAGGCTTTTCAAACATGGCTTTCTGTGGCTGTGCCAGTCCCTCTGTGATTCTCCTGTTGTCTCCATAGCAAAGCCCTCAGAACATAGGCTGGTGTCAGACATCCACCCGCTGTAATTGCAATCCACCTTCTGTCTGCAGGTCCACATACCGTCTTCTCCCAAATTCCAAGAGACACAAATTGATTCTCAGTCTTAGACATCAAAGACCCTTTCTTTTCTATTCACTTCCATCAAGATTTCCAATTCCTGTTTGCCTCTCTGCAGGAAAATCTCTTTTCAAAGGAAAAACTATACCATAGTAAAAGGAAAATTTTCCCACAGGCCTTTAGAGATAGTTCTTACCTCTTTGTTCAGGCACTGGAAAAAGATTTCAGATATCTAGAGCTTAAACAGGAACCACCTTAGTGTATGGGTGATATTCTAATCTATAGCCCAACTTGGGAGTTATACAACCATAGTAATTTTCTAGATAAGAATAAATATAAAGTCTCAAAAGAAAAGGCTCACAGATCTCTTCAGATATTATATTCAGAAGTTGGAATATACTCTTGTACTGGAACAACAGCTTTGTAGGGTCAAGACCCAGACTATCTGTTCTTTCTCAAAATGGCCAATAGATACCGGACCTGGATGCTCAAATTTGAACTAATGACAAAGCCTTTATATGAGGCTGGCAAAGACCCAGAATCTGCATCCTTGTGATGAACAAAGGTGACTGATGGTGCCTTTTGAGAAATAAAACATGCCTTTCCTCAGCTTCCAACCCTAGGAATACCTGACATAAGATAATCCTTCTTTCTCTAAATATCAGAAAAATGAGGCATTGTTTTGGGCATCTTGACCCAACAGCTAGGGCAGGAACTCTGCCAGTGGTATACTGTTCAAGAAACCTAGACAGAATATCTACAGGATGGCCACTCTGCCTGAAAGAATGGTGATTGCATGTGTTAACAGAAGAAGCTACAAAACTAACTTTGGGGTTAAAAACTGACTCCCCACCACATAAAGTACAAGTATTATTACTTTCACTTACTAAAGAGCACATCATACCCATAAGTGTACTGTGACATCTAAGTGTTAAGTTTTTGATTCAAAAACTGCATTGCATATTACTGGCCCAGGTAACATCAAATGTGTAGCACTCTGACACTATCACAAGGTTGAAAAGTTATAGCCAGCCATCATGAATCAGGTACTGCCTGTGATCTGTTTGGGTTATAAGGTTGCACATAACTTTTTCTAAGTGTAAGTCTTGATGTTCATATTTTTTGTCATCAGAGTGTTGAAATTAAAAGTTTGTGGTACAGAGTTTCACTATGCAGCTCAGACTCATAGTGATCTTTCTGTTTCAGCCTCCCTAGCACTGGGATTATGCGTGTGCACCACCACACCTAGTCTTGGTGGCTGGCTCAGTGTGTCCAGGACCAGGGCCAGCAAAAATGGTACTGGAGATCGAACCCAGGTTTTTGTGCTTGCCTAGGCAGGTGCTTAGACTGCTGAGCAATCTTCATGGCCTGAAATTAAAAGTTTTTATGCTTTTGGTTTTTCAGTTGTCATAAAGATATTCTCATGTTTTTAAAATATTTTGGGGGCAGAGGAGATGGCTCAGTGGAATAAGCACTTCGCTGCAAGTGCGAGGGCCTGAGTTCAATCCCTGGTTCCACCACAAAAAAAAAAAAAAAAAAAAAAAAAAATTCAGTTCTGCTTTTCACTGTAAGTTCCTAATTAACCTTAAAGTTTTGTGACTGGGAGGGATATGGTAGGGATCTAATTTCACTTTCTCCATAGGACTGTATCCTTTCCCATTTGATCTCTGTAATGTCACCTATGTCATTACAAACATTTGTAGATAGCATTATAGTTCTGTTTGCTCTCCTTTCTGTTTCCTTGGTCTATAACATGTTTATTTTCCTAACAGTGTTGCATGGCTTTGAAAAAGTAAAACTTTATAGTTAAACCAATATGAATTTCCTGTTGTTCTTTGAAATCATTTCTATCCTTAGCACACTAATTTTCCATATCAATTTTTGAACCATCTCATTAATTTCTATAAAAGAAAAAAAATGTCATGGATTTTAATAGAAATGCCACTGAGCTGTGTGTTACTACTTTAGTGAAAGGGGAATTATGTTCTATATGATAAATCTTCAATTCTATTTTTTTTTTTGGCAGAACCAGAGATTGAATTCAGGCCCTTGCACTTGCCAGGAAAGTGCTTATTCTACTGAGCCATCTCCCTGGCCCCAATTTTTTCAAAGAGATATTTTGCACATATAACTTTGTTTCTGTATAAGTGGTACTTCTGCTTTGTTATTATTTTATAATCGCATACTGCTAATGTTTTGGAATACTACTAGTTTTATATATTTATTTTATTTCTCTTATCTTTGATGATCTCACACAGCCAAATTCTCAATATTGCCATTTGGAATTTCTAAGTAACAAAATATACTTCTCTGATAATAATTTTATTTTTTCTTTCTGATATTCCCCTTTTTGATTACTTCATTATAAAGTGCTTCCCTAAATGGTGCCAATGTTACCAAAATGTTGACGTATGACAACTTATCTTTAAGTTCACAGCAACTATTTGCAGAAATTTCACTATGATTTTTTTTCATTTATGTATTTAGTACAAGGTCTCACTATGCAGCTCATACTCATAGCGATCCTCCTGTTTTTAGTCTCCCCAGTGCTGGGATGCAGGGTGCATCAACATGCCTGGACACCAGCTCAGCACACCCTGGGGGCATGGCCAGCGTGGGAGGCAGGATGAGGGATCAAACCCTGGTCCCTGCACTTGCCAAAGCAGGTGATTAGATTGCTGAGCTATCTCATTAGCCCTTTATCATTAACTTAAATGTTGGTTGCAAGTTTTTCATAGTCATGCTTTAATCAATTAAGATAGGTTTCTTTATTCTTGCTTTATGCAATTTGTGACATGCATTGTGTTACAGATGGATGTTGAAATTTTGCAGAATAATTTTTCTGAATCTACTATTTATTTCCATATTCACTGGAATGTGGTATCTTATTGGCATTTTTTTCTAATGATGTATTATTTTTCACAAGGTAAGTTCTACTTTGATAGGTTTTAACAATAAAATGGCTTTATTTTCAGATTTTAGTGAGATTTTATTTGCATTTTGTTCAAAAGGAAGATTTTCCAATAATGTACTTAATGTTTTTGTTTAGTGTGGCAATAAGGCCATTTTGGCATCATGATCTGGCTGGAGAGGGACTTCCTTTTTCCTACTCAGTGCAAAAGTTAATAAAATATCAGAATTGTATTTGTCTTTGAAATCTGAAAATAACATTTTTTTATGAAACTGGGCTAATGCTTTCAATTTTTGTGTGGCCATACATTTTAAATACTTTATAAGTCATAGAAAATAACCAATTATTGTCTATATTTTAAATTTTATTTCCCATAAAGTAGTTCATTTTTTTTAATTTTAGGTTGTTTCCCTTTAATAGGCCCTTTCCTTAATGTAAGTCACATGATCATGTAATTATCTTTATCTATTTTGACTCACATAGATATTACAGGTTTTTTATTATTGCTGTTATCATCTCTTAAATTTACAATAAGAAAAATGTATAGACAGGTTATAGGACCCATCTAGCATCGAGGATTTAGGGAAGAAGGTGAATGGGGGCACACATTTAGAAGGTCCAGACCCTAACCCTGTGTATTTAAACACTGAAGCATACTTATTAGTGCTTTTTCCTGTCTTTAAAGCTTGCCGCTTTATTGAAAATAATGCCTCTTTTTCTGTTGAAAATATTCCCTTTCTTTCCTTTTGGTTAGTCTTGCTGGAGTTTGAAAATTTTATTACTCTAAAGAATGAACTTTTGGTGTTATTAACCTTTTTATTGATTTTGTATCTACTGAAGTTGCCTGTTTACTTTGTTTTCTCGCTCTTTGCATCCAATAGACAATTCTTTTCTTGTTACCTGTAGAATTGATCAATTAATTTAATGCTTTTTGCTTCATTCCTTCTCTCTGTGTGTTAGGGACTTGGACAACGTTGTGCAGTGCATTTCCTAAGGAAGGGTATAAGCACGAGCTGCGAATGTGCAGAGTTAGTAAATGCTCACTGAAAACTGTGCTACTGCAAGGCTAAAGACATGCTATTTCTGAAAGACAACTGAATATAAATTATAATTAAGGAGAGAAACAGGAAATAAGATATTCTAGAGCACTGACATTTTACCCAGCATGCTGTTGTGAGAGAGATGTGCCGGAAAGTACCCACCCATGACATGGTGCTACTGAGCATTTGGGGTCTTGTTAGTGTGCGTGGAGAGCTGAAAGGTAACGGCTTTCGTTCATTTAAATCTAAATAATCTCATCTGTTTAGTGGCTCCTCTCTTGAGAAAACAATTCTAAAGATTTGTATTATTATCTTTGCCACAGGCATGTGCTTATTTACAGAGCGTAAGAGCAGTCCTCCTCCTCCTCCTCTTTCTGTATGTCCTCTCCCAAGGAAGTCAGTCCTACAAATGTGAGAGGCCACAGGGCAAGACAGGAATCAGCAAAGTGCGGGGACCGCCCAGGAAGGCCAGCACAGCTTGGAGAATTATGGGACAATTGCTTGCATATTTGAGAAGCGTAAGACATCATACTAAAAAGATTTTTATGACTGTTCCATGTCATGTCTAAAGCATTTGATATTCAGACAGATAGTGAAGTTCAGCTCAACTGCCTATGTTATACAGGGTAATAATATCATTAAGCTCCTTTTCTGGAAAGTTAAGTTTGCAGACCAAAAATTAGAGAAAAAGAAGGGCTTGCAAGGACAATCAACATCTTGGTCCCAGCCTTTCAAGGTCAGTGAAGACTCAGGACATAGGAGGACATAGAGTTACTGTACTGTAACATCCTGTAACTCAGTTGTGTCCCATATTTTCTGATCAAAGAGATTATGGGGTCACAGAGGAAATGGATCAATGATGTAGAGTGCCATTGCTATTTGTTTCTCAATAAAATTAATAAAAAATAAGTAAAAATTAAAAGATTTTACATGTGACAATTAGTGTTATATTTTTCTTCATAAATGAGCACTTAGGTTTAGATATGTGCAATGAAAACTTACGAATTAAAGAAGTGTGATGTGAATACTTGGCTTCAAAATAATCCAGTGGAATTTGTTAAGGGAGGAGGGAGGAGGATGCAGATAAAACAGAACTGGCTAGAGTAGGTAGTGTTGAACCTGGTGTAAGGGCACTGAGGCTCTGTACAATAGTCTCACTACCTCATGTGTGTTTGAAAGTTCTCATAAGGATGAGTTTTTAAAAGTTATTAGTTTGGGTCTGTTAAAACTATTGTCTACATTTGGAACAAAATAATCTAAAACATGCATTTAGAGCTCTTCATTTCCTTCTAAATACTGCTGTCAGTATATAATACAAGTAAATATTTCCTTATTTTTCCATTTAAATTTTGTTTTGCCTTCCAAATTAAGTAGATATATTGTTAAATTTTTCTAAGCGTACTTTAAGGGTATTGTTTCAGTTTTTAAAAAATTTTAAAAATTTCTCAGACTTGGCAGAATATTTTTGTTATTTAACTTTAGTTCGAAGTTTGCCAGTGACTTAAGTATTGTTACAACTACTTCAAGTGTATTTAAAAGGAATCTTTGCTGTTTAGTGCTTGTCTGTAAGCTCTCTGAATCAAGTCCAGCTTATATTTTGAGTGAGAAACTTGTGACTCGCACCCGCTTTATAATAGTCCCAGCCATGTTAAGTTTCCATTCCTCTGCTGAGTTAAGTTCCTAATTCTTCTTACCCGGCTTATTTCCCATAAGTCTCCTGCTATGCCCCGGAGGTGGGACTTCCTGTCATAGCCCTGTTGCCTAGTTACTCGCGCCTTTTTACTCGCCCATGTCATTTCCCTATGCCTCCACTATATATACCCAGAGTTTCCTTTGAATAAAGGAGACTTGATCAGAATCCTGTCTTGTTTCCATTTCTCGCGTCTCCTGTCCCTTGTCCCTTCTTCATCCCGGCTCCTTCCCCAGGTGACCTGCTGGACGGGACATTTTTGCATATTGATTACCTTTTGACGTTTCCTGATTTATCAAATACTGTACACTAAGAGAGATCTATTGAAGCTGTAAAAGTCTGTTTTCATCACTTCTTTTTGTAATTATCGTATTTTCTTTAATATTATGTTCATGAGTCTAGAAATATTTCATCTTCCTAATACATTTTCTCCTTTTCATCCATAATGTGTGTTTCTGGTTGTTTGTTTGGTTGGTTGGTTTTTGTTCTTTTTTGTAGGAACCAGGGATTGAACTCAGACCTTTATGCTCGCCAGGCAAGTGCTTATTCTACTGAGCCATCTCCCCAGCTCTGAGGATTTCTATTTTAATGCCTTAAGTCTGAAGGCTTCTTTGGCTAATACCTTTTGCTCAGTATTTACCAGGCACTCTTCCTTTTAGTCTCAGTATTTTCAGTCGTCCTTTATCTTTTGGTTTAAATGAATTTCCCATAAATTACCAGAACTGAATTTTGATTGGCTTTATTTAGTTCAATCTGAAAATATATTTCTGTTTTTCTTTTTCTTCTCACAAATGCTAAGCAGAGGTATGTATCTTCTAGCTGGTGAACTGTGTTTGTTTTTTTATAATTACACACATGCGTATTCATTTCTATTCATTTCTATGCTCTATTGCCAAAGCTATTTACCTCAATTTTTCTGTTTTCCTTTTTTTCTCCACTCTAGCTTTAAATAAGGCAATTAAATTTTTACATGTATTTTTCTTCTAGTTCTTTAGCTATCATACAATTTCTATTCTTCTACTGGTTACTCTTAAATTTTATTATTTATATTTTATATAGAAATATCTAAAGCCAGTCTTCACTCTCTATGATGTACAGTAGCCATTGGATTTTCTTATTTGAACTTCTTCATCTCTATGCTTGTAAATTAGCTGTTGTTATTATTATTATTAATATTATGTCATATAATTAACTTATTTGGATTGACGTATTTATAACTTTTATGATCAGCCTTTTTAAAATTCTTTTTTAGTGTATTTAGTACTGGGTCTACAAGGTCTTATTATGTAGATCAGATTCGTAATGATTTTCCCTCCCAAGCATTGGGATTATAGGTGAGCACCTCCCAAGCCCTGGGATTATAGGTGAGCACCATCACACCCAGTCTCAGTCACCATCTCAGTGCACCCCAGGCCCAGCATGCTGGGGATCGAACCCTGTCTGCTGCTCTCTGCCTAAGAAGGTGCTTCGGTCCACTGAGCTATCTGGCTGGCCCTATGATCAGTCTTGACTCCTGCTTCTTTCTCTTTTTTATGTTTAATGTTCTTTCTGAATGTTTGCTCTTAATGGTTCTAGGGAAGTCTGTGAACGGCCTCTCTTTCTCTTAATTTTGACCTCTAGTTTGAGTAAGAGAATTACGCTAGACAGATAAGCGTCTATCTTCTGCCTGTGTTGCTTCTATGGAGAAGTCTATCATTTTGAGTTTCATTCACCCGTGTGTGTGTGTGTGTGTGTGTGTGTGTGTGTGTGTGTGTGTGTTTGTCTGTCTGTCGTGTACTTTAGGGGGTAGGAGCACCTCTACAGGCATTAGTGGAACCCTCCTCAGGTTGTCTAGTTGGCCAACTGCTTTAAAGATAGAGTATACACTGCCTGAAAAACAGTGATGTCTCCTACCTTCTCATCCGCTGCATGGAGTACAGAAAAAATCCCGGTCTTACATTATGCAAACCCAGCCTCCTTCCTCTCCAGACCTTCCAATTCCCACGTTTTACCCCACTTATCAGGAGAACAGAGATCATTTCTCTGAACCCAACAGCTGGCCCCAGACAGGACCCCTTAACTTTCATCTTTCCAAAACTACTGCCTAGCCACCCACCCTGCACTCTACTGGCTAGCAGACTATGTGGTCCAGACTTGAGTCCCAATGCCTTCAGGCCAGCGACTTTGTTCTGTGTACTGCTGTGTGCACAGGCTTAGAAGGAGTGTGTGGCACAGAACAGGAGTTTGGTGAATATGTCTTAAATAAAGCAGAGAATGAATTAATTTAACCATAACCCTCCCTGAAATATCATGTGACATAAATACCCAAAATGGAATTAAACACTTCTGCATTAAAGTAAAACAAAATTGGCAGATACATGCAGCCACAAGTCTGACTATAAATTTTAAGGATTTTTAAAAAAAATCTTTTATTTAGTTATTTATTTGGTACAGAGTCTCGCTACACAGCTCAGTTCTAGAGGCTGGACAACGGAATGGCTGTCAGAAGCCCGCTGAGAACAGTCAGAGCTTCCTTACCGGAAATGTGTGTTCATGTCTAAAAATATCACATCTGACGTTTGGCTGCAGAAACAACACAAATATTTTTTTCAGAGCTCATAGCTTTTTCAGCAAAGTGAGGTGATCCTTTTGCATTTTATTTTTTGAAAACATATGTGGAATGTTGGGTAATATAATGCTAAGTGAAAGAAGATGCATAGAGGAGATATTATAGGATTTGATTTATTAGAAACATTGAGAACTGGTGAATCCATAGAGGCTGAAAACAGCTTAGTGGTCACCAGGGACAAGGGAGAGATAGGGGATGGAAAGGGACGCCTGCAGCTGTGATGAGAATGTATTGGAACTAGATGAAGGCGATGCTTGCATAGTAGTGTTAATGCATTGTGTCAGTGAGCAGTACAGTTTAAAATGGGTAATTTGAAACTATGTGAGTTATGGATTAATAAATCATTGATGTGTATGGATGTGCATATGTGCACAGAGGTGCAGGGCCTCAATATCTAGCTTCTTTTCTGTTTGGAACAAGTGGCACTCCTTGATCCAGATAACAGAGCAAATGGGTTCATCAAAGCCTCATGGTCATGTCACTTCCAGAGTATTTGTAGGCGGCTATAAGGAGCTGTTCTTGTTCTGGTGTCTCAGTGGATCTAGCAAGACCAGTGTAGTGTGTAGCCACCTCACTTCTGCTTGGAATTAGAGAGAGAGAGAGTGAGAGTGCACATGCACACGCATGTATATGGGTCCTAATGAAGATTTTTAAATAATCAATTACATTTTTCTAACCTTACTATAGTCTGTGTACTGGCATTTTCTAAGGACAATTAGCATAAAATAGAAATATACAGAACTTAGCTTTTAAAAAAACTATTATCAGTACTTTTTTGCAGTACACAGTGATTGCACCTGCTATGAGGAGTCTGTACATATACATAACACCTTTAATTCCTATTTTCAAATCCTTCCCTCCCTTTACCTTTCATCTCTTGATTCCTTTAACTTTTGCAAAAGATCTGTCTTCCTACTACCTCTCTTTCATTTTGATTTCTAACTTATTTATACTGTGGGTTTATTGTGTAAGAGAAATCACATAATGTTTATACTTTTGTTTCAGACTTAGTTCATGTAACATGATGGTCTCACGGACCATCCTTGTGACTCTACTATTCACTTTGGATCTGACTAGGCTTCGATTCAGAATTTGAAATGCTGAATCAGAGCATGTCCCTTGCAGCATCATGTCTTGTATCCCTGAACTTCTATGTTGATTGCTGGTACATGATCTCTCAATCATGTAATTTAGCACAACATCTAACTAGTGCAGTGTTGTAGTTCAAGAAGTCATTCTCATCTTCAAAAACTGGCAAACATTCTAGTTATAACATGGAGCTTAATATGCACTAGATAGTTAAAGTACAAATATATATTTATTGAGGCAAGAATAAACTTCTGTAAAATTAGTGAGGGTGGTTAGAACTATTATTTTGGTTTTTAAAAATAGTTTTATGGAGAAACAAAAAGCAATGAGACAGTTTCAAAACTCATCAGTAGGATAGTTTCAATAATTAATACATTGCATATTATTGTCTTCTTAGTGGTTATTCACAGTATAAGATGTAGGCATGATATCCTGTCCACAAACACTACTAGTACAAATATTCATTGAATTAATAGAAAATAGCTATATATCTATCCTATTTTGAATATACAGATATTAAAGGGTCCTTCATTTGTATCCCCTTTTTTGTTTAATTTTGTCAGAGATGGGTATTCTGTTGTCATTTAAATATTGTGGGTGTGTGAATTCAGTAAAATAATCCTATATAGTCCAGTAGTTCATAATAATAGTGGGTTTTCCGTAAGAGTGGAAATGTCAGAAGTTGTTGACTTGAGCCTTTTACAACTCAGCATATTAATATGGCTTTATTTTTTATACTTTTCTGCTGGATGGTTAAGACTAAGATAAAGCAAGAACTACATAATAAAAAATGTAACTTTTTCATCTGACAAGATCAGTCAAATCCCCTCAGGATTTATCCTGAAACCCTGTACTACATTTTGTAGATCCTTTGTCAGTGTCAACCATGTGGATGAGACATGGCCATTGCTTGACCAATTTGCTTTCTGTGAAAGCCTGAGAGAATATTTTCTCTCCATGTGACTCTCCTTAGGCACATTATACATCATCGATCGCATTCTTCTGTTGACCCATTAGCTCCTTGATCACACAATTTGGAACACAACTGAGTTACATGATGTTACAGTACGGGTTCTCCTATGTCTTGAGTCTTCACTGACCTTGAAAGGCCCGGGCCAAAATGTTGGCTGTCCTTGCACCTCTTCTTTTTCTCTAATGTTTGGTCTGAAAACTTAAGTTGTTAACCCTCCAGAAGAGAAGATTATTATTATTATCCTACAACATAGACAGCTGAGCTGAATCTCACTATCTGTCTGAATATCAAACATCCTAGACATAACATGAAGCAGGTATTTTCCATCAAATATTGATATGTTAAACTTTATGTCCCTACAGAATATGAAGAAAAAAGTTTTAAATAAAAAATATTTTAAAAATAGGAATAAACAATTACATATTTTATACAGAAATTTAGAAATCTAACCATATGCAGTATTGCAACAGGACAGTCTTATGGTATTTTTTCTTGTTTCTTGTTTTCATTTATTACCCTTTTCTTAAACATTTACTTGAGAGATAGTATGACAGTAATTGGTATGATATCACAAGCAATATGTATTTAAAAGACCAGAATGACAGGTATTCCAAACAGGACCATAATGTTACACATTGCTGTCTTTAGTGCAGTTGCTTAGTTCACAGGTATCAGCATATAAATAGTTGCTCAGGGTGAGAATCCTACCAATTAACTGTTACTTTCAAAAACCTGCTTCAGATTCTCAGGATCATTGCCTTAACTATCTTAAGCTTATACATGTATGGCTTTGCCCCTGTCATGTTTCCTTGCCCTCTCTTCTTTATCTAATCCTTAATTTTCACTTTCCTTTTAATTGTGTTATGCCTTTATGTTTTTATTTCTTATTTTGAGTTCTTAAACTAGAGAGACTATACATACATTTACATATAAAGGCTTCAAGTTTATCATTCTTTATAGCTCAGTAATACTCCATCGTACAAAAATAGCACAACTTTTTCATCCATTCTTCAGGTGATGAACATCTTGGTTGTTTTCAAGATTTGGCTATCACAAATTATGCTGCTATAAATATAGGTACAAATATATCACAATGATACGGTGTTTTCAGTTCCTCTGAGAAAATTCCCAATAGGGGGATGGCGGGTTTGAACAGGATTTCCAGTCCTAGTTTTTTAAGAAGTCTCCATACTGATTTCCATAATGGTTGCACCAGTCTACATTCCCACCAGCAGTGGAGAAGGGTTCCTTTTTCCCCACAGCCTCTCCAACATTCGTTGTTGGTTGATTTCCTTATGATAGCCATTCTTTTTGGGGTGAGATGATATCTCAGTGTTGTTTTAATTTGCATTTCATGGACGGCTAGTGTGGAGCATTTTTTCATGTATTTATTCGCTTCTTTAATTTCATCCTCTGAGAAGTATTGTTCATCTTGAATACCCATTTCTGGATTGGGTCTTTAAATTTGGGGGCTCTAATGTTTTTTAGTTCTTTATAAATTCTAGAGAGCAGACCTTTGTCTGATTGCTTAAGATTTAAGACTTTTTTCCCAATTTGTGGGTTGCCTTTTTACTTTGTTGGTAATTTCTTTTGATGTGCAAAACCTCCTCAATAAAAGGAGATCCCAGTTGTTAATTTTTCAAGCAGTACGTGTGCAATTTGATTTTTTGTTCATGAACTCTTTGCCTACCCCTGTGTCTTCAAGAGTTCTTCCTACTTTCTCTTCCAGGAGATTGAGTGTTTCTGTTTTAATGTTAAGATCTTTAATCCATTTTGACTTTATCTTGGTACATGGTGATAGACCTGGGTCAAGTTTTAGTTTTTGGCATGTAGAAAGCCAATTTTTCCAGCACCATTTGTTAAAGAGGCTATCTTTCTTCCAGTAAGCATTTTTGGCCCCTTTGTCAAAGATCAGGTGGCTGAGTGTGTTTATAGAGGCCTCTGCATCTTCTAATCTATTCCATTGATCCTCAGGTCTATTTTGTTGCCAATACCATGTTGATTTTATCAGAGTAGCTTTGTAGTATAATTTCAAGTCAGAAATTGTAATGCCTCCTGACTTGTCTTTGTTGCCCAGGATTCCCTTTGCTATTCTAAGTCTTTTCTCGTTCCAAATAAATTTTAGGAATGATTTCTCTAGGTTTGTGAGGTATATTGGTGGTAGTTTGGTAAGGATTCCATTAAATCTGTGTAACAATTTTGGGAATACAGCCACGTTCACAATGTTGGAAAGCTATTATTTTGATTGATTAAATTTATTTGTTAGGGCTAGGGAGATAGTTCAGTAGAATAAGTGCCTGTCTGGCAAGAGCAGGGTCCTGAGTTCACTTCCTGGTACAGCAAATATAAATAAGTAAATAATAAATTTATTTATTAAACAATACATATATAAAAATTTAAACTATTAAATATGCATATGCATATATATATATATATATATATATATATATATATATATATATATGCAGGTAGAGTGCTCTTTAGTATTAGACAATTATTTGCCCTCATCTCTTACATAGAAAACAAAATCATCATGCAATATTTACCTGACATTAGCATTCCATGATCCTCCAATATGTGTCTCTCCTCATGACCAGAGCGACTTCCTCAGAGTCACCTAAGTAGACTGCTCTTCTTTGATTCCAAGTCCTTGAGTTTTTAGGACATGCGTGTGTAGTGTAACAGCCCATTTCCATCATGTGGTGAGCATGCTGTGCCTGGTTCTCATGTTCAGAACAATCCTTCTTCTTCTTAGTGTATCTGAATAATTTGTGTACTACTATATATTCTGCTGTGTTGATGTCTGTACATCATAATATTTACAGAATATTTAGGGCTTTCCCACCTCCCCCCAAGTATTAAGCTTTGACCATCAGGCCTTTCCACTGAGCTACCTCCCCAGCTATGTGTTCGTATTTTGATATAGGATTTTACTGCATCACTAAATTGCTATACCTGGTCTTGAGCATTTGATCCTCTTGCCTCAGCTGCCCTGCATACTTAAATAATAGACATGTGCCTCCATACCTAGCTAAAATTTAATTTTTGAAATTTCAAAGTAGGTATCATCTCATTTTAGAGACAAGGACACTTAGATTCAAGAACACACTACCCAAAGCTAGAAAGCAGCAGAGTTGGATTTAAAGTTGGACCACTGTAACTTTGAAGCACTTAATTTCCCACTACCTGCCATTATAAACTTTCACATAGCCTGTGTAGAAAATGAAATCCATCTCCTACCTCAAATGGTATCCCAGAACTGGCTTATGAAAGCCAATTTTAAGTCTCTTCCCAACTCCACAGTCAGTGAATTCACTTTGGACAGCTTGCTGTGAAAAATGGTGGAAAGACTTAGGCCACAAAACAGCTCCACACCAGTGCTTCTCAGAGAGCTAACTGGCAGACCAGCATTGACCAGCATACATTTCAGTGCCTTCAAATGCTAGCCATCTCTTCTCTTAGTTCTTTAGAAATAATTATGGCCTTCTAAAGTTCAGATAAATAAACCTTGTCTGCGCCAACAATCAAGATAAAAGTTACCAAATGCTTTAATCTTAGGTTCAAGATGTTATAAAATAGAATTGCTTATTTAAAGCTCTGGAAATAGGAGGCAGTAAAGCTGCCAAAGCCACCAGCAGGGGGAGCGCAGTTTCCGAACATGGGCATTTCTTTGCAGTAGAGCAGTAATTCAAATTTGAAATTAATAAATGACTAATTAAATAAATAAATAAACTGTGATATTGGAAGAACCTATCTTACAAGGTTCTGCACTGCTTACAATACTTGAAATAAAGAAATGTTTTGTAAAAAATAAACCTAATAGAAACATAAAATGAAAAACTCAGAAGTTTGAAAGATACTAATTTTTCTAAAAAGAAAATCAGAAGCACTTATTTTGTATTTTGCTAATCAAAGCCTTTTACGATGCATGGACTACGCAATTTTCAGAAAGTGTACTCACATTTAGGAGTTCTTCAAACTCTCTTCTGTTCATATGTGAATGCAATGCAACTATAATTTAAAACTCAATTTGTAAAAACTTGATAAGATTACTCTAAATTTTATCTGACAGAGTAAAGAAGTAGGAAGATGTTTAAAATACTAAAGAATAAGAATAACTTCTGTACTTGAACTTTAAAGATTTGCACTCTAAAATATGAACACAATTAATATGCCGTGACACATGTGCCCAGATATGCAGGTGAAAGGATTATCATAATTTTTTTTTTTTGAAGGAAGGAAAGGTTTATTTAGCTCACAGTTACTGGAGGCTTCAGTTCATACTCAGCTGGCTCTAAGGCAGAGCAGCACAAGGCCAGGATTATCATAATTATACAGACTCAAGAAACTGAGATTTGATCAATGTCATGTACCAAATTGATGGTAAAATTGTTGATTATTTTATGCCTGATTCTAGGATAATTACTTGGGGGAGAAAATTACATACTTACCATGGTCTAAAAACAGTCCAGATGGGCTGCAGATTTAAGTGTAATGTTTATATTCATATGGATGAGATGTATTCAAATGCAATGGTGCGCGTGTGTGAGACCTAAAGTATTTGCTTCCTGTGTAGTGATAAGAGACATTTCCTCACGTGAGCCAATGGCCATTTTAGGAAGAGGGATCTCATGTGGCGCTACATCCTGTGTGTAGCTTTCTGGGACAAAATAAAATTCCTCCGCACTACTGTAAAGGTCAGCATCCCCCCTCAGCCCCATCCAATCACGATCTCTGCTGCTTCCTGAAGGTCACTCCCCCACTTAAGACAGCTAGGTTTTCTCCAGCCAGGGTAAGGCCAGTCTGTGGAGAAGACGGGTGTTGGAAAATCTCAGCACAGTAGTTCAGAAGAAAATAATTTTTTTTTCCCTCCAGCTTCAGTGGATAAAATCTCAATGAACTCTGTTTTTTTATGTCCTTTATGATTATTTAAAAATCAAACATTCACAAAAATAGAAGAGGTTGTGTAATGTTCCCCTACACATCCTGCTTCAACACAGACAGCCTTGCAGATGTCCCTGTGTGAGAAGCTCTCTCCCCAGAGTGGCACTATTAGCAGCTGATGAAACCTTTATCAAGTGTTGGGGGAAAAGGGAGCAATGGGGGGCGTTAGGCCACTGGGGGGATTGTGCCACTGAGCCCTCTCCCCAGTCTCTGCCTCATTGCATGAGATGAATAGCCTTGTTCCAACATGTGATCTGAGCCACTGGCTCCTCTACTAGAGACCTAGAACACTGAGCTCACATGATCCTGGAACTCCGAAACCCTGAGTTAATGAAACCAGCTCTCTTGTTAAGCTGATTATCTCAGGTGTTTTTTTTTTTTTTTTTAGTGATGAAATGCTGAATAATACCTTCACCCCTTGAATTATTTTTATTTTGATTCAAGTATTATGTCATATATATATATATATATATATATATATAATGTTAGTACCATATAAATATTCATTAAAATTTCCTGAAACCATTAAATATGCAGCCACTGTTTCAATTTTCTTGTTCTATTATAAATGCTTTGTTACTGCTGTGCACCTAAAATAGTAAATGGGGAGAGAGTCTCCAAAAATAGTGAATTCATTGGGAATGAACTTTGCAGTGGCAACACATGTGCTAGAATAAGCTTTGTGCAAGTTCAGATGGGGAAAGTGTTTTAAAGGTAAAACGGGGAGGGTTACATAAATTGCTAGAAGCAATTACACTTAGCCACAAGAATCAATAACAAGAGTGGTATCAGTACAAGTCCAAACAGGCAGTGGGGGGAAGGTGTCCTCGCAGAAGCACTTGGATTTGAGGTTGCAGCAGTCTTTGCGTGTGTTGGTAGACTAGCTTGTGATAGCTCTTATGATCAGATACACTGGACACAGTCATGATGTTGCCTTTCTTATGACCTTCTCTTTCTATCCCCAGTCAATCAATCCCCAGTTGGGCATTAGTTACTGAAGTTGACAATCAATCAATTTTGGGAGGATGACACAATTTACTCCATTTTTTATTTTGACAACTTTTACACAATTTATTTGAATCAGACTCAAATTTGGAGGTGTTCTCACCCACTGGCTCTTGGTTATATACTTAGATTTGTACCAGTTACAGTGACCTGTGGATATTTCTCACTGATTGGCCATGCTTGGCTCAAATTCCCATTCTTTCAGAGGGAGAAGACTTTTGTCACAGGTGAAGTGGACAGTTCAGCACAAACAATAGCCATACAACAACCACAAGTAACACTATATTGTTATGTATTATTTCATTTTCTTATGGACCTCATCAGCCTGCCCTACAGTATAGAGCTACCTTCCCATACAGTGGAAAAATTATTAGAAATTAGTCATCCCTAAAACATCACTGCTCTTTCTGGCAATTATTAAGAGTTCTTCTCTTGTGTTTCCAGAGTGAGCTTCTGTGGGTCTCGTTGCCAAGCCTCCTAATCTCCACCACTTGATGCTGCCACCTGTCAGGTGCCATCACCACACTGTGGCATGCTGGGAGTCCAGAGACTACCACACCTAGCCCACTCTGCAGGAAGGGACATTGCTGTCTGCTAGGTACCAGGTGCTCTAGCTTCCAGGAGAGAGGACTGCTCTTATAGTTATTAGTCTGCTCTCATCAGCTGAGTATTAGCATTTTCATGCAGTCTCAAGCACAATCAACCCACAGGGGTATGTGTAAGGAATCCCTCCTCATCCTTCAAGGGCTGCCATTATGAATGGAGCTTTCTGTAAATGGGTCTCGTGCCACAGGAATCTCTGGCTCACCAATCTCTTGGATCTATCCCATTTATGTGTGGGCTTTCACTAGTGTCCACTATAGGAAACTTCAATTCCAGATTGGCTTTTATTGTGAAATACTCTCTGGAATACTAACATGTTCCATGATTCACAAATTAAAGATTAAATATTTCCTAGAAATCTGAAGAATCTAGCAGATGTTAAATACTATGTTATTTCCCATGGAATGCATCAGTCAGTGCTTACTAGAGAAAATAGATTGACTGCAACATATACAAATATATGAGAATTTATAAAATCCACATACAGCAGCCAACCCACAGAGTGGATGTAGAAGAGTGTAAAATGGTCTGTCTTTGGATTGGGGATCTGAAGGACCCAGCCAAATGCCTGGAGTCATTGTGGTGTCCTATGTGTGTCCATATCAGGAAGCTGAAGAATCAGTGCAGGAAGCCAGGAGGTGACATCCAAGATGAAAGCAAAGACCGGAGCTCCTGCAAAGCAAAAGAAGTGAGCTGTCCTTCTGTGTTTCCTTTTTATACCACCCTAATGATGGTCCTCCCTCGGGTCAGTCTTCCACACCCAGAGCTGGGCTGAGCCAGCCTAGTTGGGCATTACTTACTGAAGTTGACAATCAATCAACTAACACATGATGTTTTTTGAAAATGATGCTCAATAGCAATTACAGTTTCCATCTCACGGCTTAAGTATCATTTAGGACCTGACTGTAAGTTAGCACAACTGTTAAGTCCACTTTGGTTTGAGCCTAACTGCATCTGGCAACTGGTTAACAAAAGTGTATAAATTCATTTCAAAGTTAAGCTCCTATTACATGTTTCTCCAAAATGTGCCTCATGAGATTTACACTATTGCCAGTATTTGTTGCAATTTAACAGTATTCACAAGAGCTCATTCTGCTTTGATTCTCCACAAAGGGATTCTGCCTTCCACATTCTAGTTACTCCGTATTATTGCTCAGCCCAGATTTGTTGCCAAAAGAAAGTGCCTCTCTTGGGCCTCAGAATAGATGCCAGGCTGCATGAGACAGCAGATTCATTGTTTCATTTGTAAGAAATGCACCAAGAAAATCCCACTATTCTATGAAAGACTTGACCTTCAACTGCAAGAATGCCTTTGTAAGTCATAACAAATACTGTATGTCCATTTCTTTTCAATGTCAGTGTCATGTGTGGGCTGTATTTGGCCCTGTAATCGGGCCCCAATGCAAAACTCTAATACTTGAAGCTTCACATTATAGACTGGGAGTTCCTCATGGAAGAACACTGACCCAGTATGTAAGGAGCCTTGGATTGGGATGGATCCCCACACCACAAAACAAAAAGCCAAACAAACAAAATTCCCTGGCATGTTTTTTAAAACATGTCAACCTCACAGAAAACACCAAGATTAAGATACCATCTCAATGTCTGGTTGCTCTATTGAGTTTAAAACATGTCACTTACCTAAAGCACAGAATCTGGAGCACACTCAGCCATGGGAATTCTCTCCCTATGACCCCTACAGATCTGTCAAATCATCACCTCCAAGGCCTGCTCCCTCAGTGTCAGCTAGGAGGACAATTGTTATGAAGAAAGATTCCATGGTTAAGTAATTGTAACAAAACTGGCTGGCTTACACCAAGAGGGTAGTAGGTTGTAGGATTTCATTGTGTTTTTGTTTCTTTTTCCAAAACAAATGCAGGAGATCCATGACCCTTTTAGCATGGCTCTAGACTGCAGTTTCCTGATGCCATTTGCATATATAGCCCTTTCATCGTGTAAAATTGTCGATCTGCAGAGCATGTTTAGGGAAATAGTGAATTACTTTCTATCTGAAAAATAAGTCTTCCAGTTGTGACTTTTTCCTGTGTTACATATTACAGGTATTTTTTATGGGATTCATAGCTTTTAAATATTTAAAATATTAAAATGTTTGTAGGAAAAAGAAGTGGTTCCTTACAAAAATGCATATGTTGCTCTTGTTATTAAAATAGCCTAGATTTAAAATATGATATATATGTGATATATTACACATTCTCAGAATTATAAATGTTTAAAGCACAGTAATACCAAAGGAAAGCTATTATTTAATGTCATGAACATCAGGATAAATCTATTTTCGTGCAAATATTTCTGATTTTTATAGGCTAATAATTCTCAGGAGTACAGGCAGAAATATGTTAATACTAAGAGATATGATTTACTTTCATAGTGAAATCTTCCAGTAAAATGAGAATTTCTTTTTCCTCTATCTTGGAATTTGAGATGCCAGTTGGAATCTACCAAATGATGAAGTCTCTGTCCTCTTTCGGGCACCTCCAACTGAGAAGGAAAGACCACATCAGGGTCACAGGGGAACCGAGAGCCTTTAGAGACTCAAGAACTGCACCACTGCTCAGAAGGGCCTGGTTTTGCTTCATATTGTAAATGCTATGAAATTCTTAATATGTTCTCAGAAAGTTTATTTTGAACTGAGCCCCAAAATTCTGTTGCACCCCTGGGTGGGCTTTGAAAAAATGATGTGATCTTTCTAGTTCTGACAAATGTGACTTGGCTGAATTAGAGTTGCTGGATGTTTGGTCAGGACTCTTGAATGAAATACCATAGACAGGAAGAAAATTTCTAGTGTTAAACTGGATGGCAGTCAAAGAACAAACCCAAGTGATAAATATGCATTTTGTAGTTTAGCCTTTCTGAATAAAACAAAAAAAGTTTGAGTTTTGTACATTCCTCTCCTCTGAAGGTCAGAGTAGTTTATGTACTCCAGAAAGCAGCTTTGGTGTCAGTGTACTTCTAACACAAACCCTACCATATTTGCCCAACCATCAGCTTTCCCAGTGAAGAGTTGCAATGGTGAAGTCCACCGCAGCTGATGATCGCTGATACACACCCTTCATTTAGAGAATGGGCAGTTGAATTCTGTCCTATGGAAAAATACAGCTAGGCAATCATTCTAGCCAAACCAGAGGAGTCATTCCCTGGTATAAAATGTTCAAATTGTTTGAAAGTCAAAGTCATCGCTCTGTACTTTTTTTTACTATGAGCATTTTGGAGCCACCTATATTCATTGTCTACAATCCTGTGGGTGCTTCTCCTATAAGGAAACATCTCAGAATATACAATATGCATGCATTCTGACTTGTGGAAACCAGACCTCACAACATGGGCCAAAGAGACAAATGCATGTTTGTTTGGTAGTCAGATTCATAAAAGCAATGATCAAAAGAGAAGTCCTTTTATATTAGGTCAAGGTAAACAAATCCACAAAGGACATTGACAAATCACTGCTGGGGAGATGAGATGATAGTCCATAGAATGTCCTGTCACAGTGGCCAAAAGAAGAGGACATCCATCCAGGTGGAGAGGTCAGTGGTGGCAAAGGCATCCCTTCTCAGGAATGTGAGACTATATGGGGGAAGAGCAAAACTCCCAAACTTAGAGAGCCCAGAGAATGTTAGAGGAAGTTCAAGTATTGGAATAATGCATAAAGAGCATTTCCTGAAGCAATGCATCAGTGCATCTGGGATGGGGAAATGGGAACTATCAGAAAAGAACACAAAGTATAAGAAGTAAACAGGTATGGACTCAAGGAACAGAGACCTTGAAGACACTGATATCTTTGAAAAAAGTTAGGGAAGGCTGCTAGAGAGGTAGAAAAAACAGCCAGGCCAGAGTCTTACTTAAATGCCTATGATATTGTTTAAAAAAGTGCACATTTGTGGAGAGGTCAGGTCAAAAAGGAGCTGACAGATATCTACTGGATTTAGCAATGAACCCACATCAATGATTAGTGGAAAGACCAGATTATGCAGATGGTTGGAAGGTAAGGTAAAGAGGAAAGTGAGTGTGGACATCCCTTTCAAAACTCTGAATGGAAGAAGAAATAATGTCTCGTTTGCTAACCCCACTGGCCCACTAGATATCTTTATTCAAGGTAGGCAGTAGTCCTACAAGTCCCTGAAGATAGCAATCTCAACTATGTCACTTGCTGTCCCTGTGGATAGTCAATACTTGGCCCCAGAAGAAGTACTCAATGAGTACATTTGAATGATTGCAGCTGTGAATGTTTGAGTTCTTAAACTTCCAGAACAATGTCTCTGTAGAGTTGGCCTAATTAAGAGTAGGAAGAAATGTAGGGATGGGAAGAAGGAGTAAGGGTAGAAAGAGAAAGAATAGCAGCATAAACTGTAGTGTTCAAACTTGAAGAATCTGATGTAGGAAGATCCCAAGGTCAGTGCTATCAGTTCAGGGCCATTTAACAATTTAGAGAGAGCCTGTCTGAAAGGATTTATGGGCCACCTTCTTATTAACATAGAATTTATGTCTTAGGTTCATATAAAGAAGTTTTGTAGTATTTTATGTTTGAAAATTTAAACATAAAATAAAGATGACTAAAGTAAGGAAGGGTTAACAATGTAGTTCAGTACAAAGGACCTGGGCTCAATCTGTAGTATCTCAACACACATACACACACACACACACACACACACACACACGTGCATGCACACACAGTCTCGCTGGTCACATGGGCTTGCTCCCTCACCTTAGTGCAGCAGCCCACATTTCTTCAGTGTTCTGCGAAAGCACTAGGTGGATGCAAACAAGATGAAGCTCCCCACGGACTGCAGGGTGCAAGAACTTTGCAAGTGATAGAGCCACTGAGAAAGAGCTTAAGTGTAGGATGGGCTCATTTTCTCCTATCAGTTCATTCAGAAACACAGGGGCATTTGAAGGAGGATACTACATTGAAAGGAACCCTAAGGGCATTATGAGGGAACTGAAGCTATGGAAGATAAGTCACCTACCTGATATGCAGGTGTCCAGTGCAGAAAGAAGAGAAAGTCAGGATGGGTAAGTTCAGCTCAATTTTACAAATGTGTACTCAACCCTGGGCCATGCTAGGCTCGCAGAAGCAGGTAAGTATCCTCAAGTAACTCATTGTGCAGCACGGGAGACAGACTTACATATACAACAGAAAAGAGAAATACATGCAAATAAGACTACGTTTAAGATCAAGAGAACAGAAGGAGCTGGATTCCAGCAGGCAATAAGGAAAGGTATCAGAGAAGCTCCTGAGTAGAATTGTGAACAAGGAGAAAATTCTTGAAGCTGAGAGGTCCCTGCTGGTCTAGTGTTAAGAGAACCAGTGTGCTTTTCCAAGGTATGGGACGTGAAAGCAGATCATGCTTAGCTTCCTAGGATACCGATTTTAAAGGCTTCTGTAGTACATTCCTGTTCTGTAGCAGAAAGATCATGTAGCTAAAGTTAGAAGGGACTGTTTACAGGCAGCACCTCTAGCTGTGGCTCTCACACATCACAGGGCCTTGTTCTTCACCTACAAGAACATAGGCTAGTTAATTTCTATTCCAAATGTGTATTTGCTTTTTTTTTCTTTTCTCCTTTAACATACTGCTAAGATTTCTTTTTTTCCTTTTTCTTACAAGGCCATCTCTCAGTTGTGTTCTCAGAACAGTCATTCAGGTCACTATGTTCTTGTCCCCATGCAGTAGCTCATCTCTCAGAAGTGCTCAGTGACATTACCTAAGGGAGAGCCAGCTGCTTGCCAAGGTCCAGAGCAATGTCTTGCTCCCTCTCCTTTGTGCTGCAGCCCACATTTCTTCAGCGTCCTGAGTTCCTTTTCTGTGCTGGTTGCTTGGATCAGCTTTATTGTTTCAAGTAAAAATGCCTTGGGAGAAAAAATTCACAATCCATTAAATTCAGAATCCTTATGAGGCAGCCTTCAGTGTCTCACTCTTGCCTCTCTTTGCTTAATTTTCCTCTTCAGTGTGAGAAGTAGTTTCTTTTAATCAATCCAACTGCATGTCCATATCACTCTGCTGGAGGACTTTCCTTAATTAATGACTTTGCAAGTTCCCTTGAATGTTCCACTTTAGGAGGAACATTTCATAAGGAGGTATAGCCAAACACATGTACTTTTGACTGAGTAAAACTTCTAGGGTTTTGTTACATGACTCTATGAAAATAATGATTATTAAACTATTAATAGTTTTTTAAAAATATTTATTATAATAGTACACAAAAATGTTCTTCATTCATTATTGTTTATATCTTATTTCCTGAAAATCCCATATGTAAAGTCATTTTTTTCTCCAAGTGTATCAGTTTACATTTTCTCAGCTTAATATAATTTAACTTCCTATTCCTATGATATCATTGAATTCACATCTCAAAAATTCAACTCTTTGCAAAGTCTTACTAGCCAGTTGGGGAGATGGTTCAGTAGAATAAGTGCTTCCCTGGCAAGCACAAGGGTCTGAGTTCAATCCCCAGTTCCACAAAAAAAAATTCTTACTGTCAGTCTTTCCTGGCTGTGTTCTGTGTAACATGCCAGTTAGTCTTAAAAGAGTTTGCACACAAGTCCCACCTTCGGTAAAGGAAGGAAAGAAGCGGTAGAACGCCGGCTGTGACCGCAGCGACAGCGGTGACCCAGTGAGCTGGACGTTTAGAGTTGTTTGGAGTCAACACTTTGATTCTACCCATGGGTTTGTCAACATCTGTTCCCAGTGTTGCCGTTCAGAACGCAAATGCTTCAGATCATCAGACAGTGTTACCGCCTTCAGAATGCCCAATGCATGCAAGGAAAAGTCAAGACTGTCCATTAAGTAAGAAACTATCTGGTCCACGTAGTGATAGCAAAACTTGCTCTGTGCCTGCCCACCAAGATCGAGCATACGAGTATGTGGAGTGCCCCATTACTGGTGCCAGAGCGAATAAGGAGAACCTGGATCCTTCAAATCTGATGCCA
>PVKA01028436.1:0-11985 GCA_004027165.1 Ctenomys sociabilis
ACAGGAGAAGTCTTCCACCTTTGGTCCCTAAAGGCCTAGCTTCTCCAACCCCCACCCAGCTTCCACAGAGGGGTCCCAGGGAGCAGCTCCCCTAGCACTCAGCAGCTTGACCCCAACCAGTAGCCCTGGTGCCCAGCTTGCTCTCACCCTAGCATCACTGCAGAACACAGCTGTCCCTTTTTTAGCCCACAAGGGTCTCTTTCTCCAGAAAGGCCACTGGCTGATACAGAACAGGGAGTCCATGAGATGTCTGTAGGCGAATGACTGCTGCTATAGCTGTACCAGCCTCAAAGGTAAAAATCAATCCTGTAGCACTTTGTATAGGAGCTACCTGGGCAGCATCTCTGAGAATGACATCTTCCTCTTAAAGTGTGCTACTTAGGTTACAAGCATTTAGAACCCTTGGCAAACTGATTTTAAATGCAAATGACTGGGCCCCATTCAAGATCCACAGGGTCAAAACCCCTGGGTGGGGCTGGTGATGCTCAGAAATGTGCATTTAACAATTTGTGGGTAGACTGGGCATGGTGGCATGCACTGTAATCCCAGTGCCTGGGAGGCTGAAAACAGGAGGATCACTACAAGCCCTATCTATATAGTAAGACCCTGCAGACCCTGTCCTAAGTAGAGAAAAATAATAATAATACTAGTAATAATTTATGACTAGACCAACAAATTGTTGTTTTCATTGCAGTACATAGAGTCATCATTTTAAAAGATCAGGTAAAGATGGGTTGTCACACAGTAAGAACACCTCCCCTGAAGGATGTCTGCATCCTGACCTCCAGAGCATGTGAAATGTAACCTCCACTGTGAAGGAACTTTGCAGACATGAGTACATCGAGGGTCTTGGGTGGGGCTGACCTGGATAAGTAGATGGAGCCAGTCAGTCACATAAGTGACAGGAAGACAAGGAGGCAGAGGAAGAGAGACTGGAAGATAGGATATCACAGTTTCTTACCCAAGAAACCCAAAATATAAAGAGCAAAATAAAGAAGAGATAGAAAACAGGGAGGCAAACTTCTTGGAGATGGAGAAGGGGATCAAAGGAAGGGGAAAAGGACAATGGGATGGAAAATAATCAGAATATAATGCATACAGCAACTAATTTCCCCATACAAATGTAACTATTACACATCACAAACATGCACTAATTTTTAAAAACAAGGAGCTGGGGATAGCTCAGTAGAATAAGCGCTTGCCTGGTAAGCACAAGGGCCTGAGTTCAATCCCCAGTTCCACCCCCCCACACAAACACACAAAATCAAAAAGATGTAGAGGAAGGATAGTGCCAAGGAAAGCAACCAGAAAGGGCAAGGGAACCAGCCCTCCCCTGAAGCTCCTGGGAGCACGGCCCTGCTGACGCCTTGACTTCAATTTTTATAGCATCAATAGGATATTAACACACTCAAACTGAGAAATACCTGAGGAAAATAGTACTCTAGGAGGTATAAAATATATGTCTTTCCTAAGAGGCAGATATTTTAAGTGGAAAGTGCCAGCCAGCCAAAGAATGGAAGTGCTTTTGGCCCTGAAGACAGGAGACGGGGGCTGGAACAGCTGTGTGGTACAGTAACAGAGGGAACAGGCATTCCTCATTTGCCAGGCACCCTCCTAAGCACTCATGTGTGTGCATCTCCAGAATTAATCATTCTGCACTACAGGGGCCACATCCCAGGGCGAGGAGGAGGTGGATTAGGAATAGAGGAGTTGGGAATAGGAATTAGGAATTTCAGCGTTCCTGAAATGAGGGATGGAAATTTAGTTGAGGCAGGACTAAGACGTGTGTTCAAGGGAGATGTGGGAAGGAAGAGGCCTCTGTCAGCCAGGCTTCAGACAGCAAGAGATGGGGTCAACAGTGTGGCTTTGAGGACGTCCATGGGAGCGAGCTACAAAAGGGGTGGGCAGAGGGCATCAGCCATGGTGACTGGCAACAGAGAACACCCTACGCCTGCTCTCCAGAGCTTATGCTCACTGACTTCCTCAACCAGAGAGTAGAACTGGGGCACAGTCCTCAAGCACCACTAAGGATGCCGGCAGACTTGAAACTAATTTTGATGACAGCACCCCTACTCAAGGCAACAAACTCCTTCAACCAGAATCGATGCAGGAGTAATCACTAAAGAATAACTATATTAAAAATATCTTCTAAGTGATATGCTTCATGACAACAATTGGGGAAAACATTCACGTCTGGATAAAGAGAGAGCTCAAAACTTAGAACACCTAAGGGGTGTTCACCATGGGGGATTTAGATTCAGTTTCCCCCTACAATTTTAATGAAATGAGTCACACAGAATAAATCACATTCACTTAAAGTGGTATGTCATGAAGTTTGACAAAGGTATACATCCATGAACCAACCACAGTTAAAACACAGAACACTTCATCAGCCCTCAGAATTGTCCAAAAGTTCTTTGTGCCCCTTTACAATTCAGTTTTCTATCTTCTGCTACCTCCTGCCAACCAACCATCTGTTTCCTGTCATGGAAGAACTGTATTTTCTAAAGTTTCATATAAATAGAGTCATACAGTACAGAGATGGCACACTTTCCTGCAAGGGCTAGACAGCAAATACTTTTGGCCTTGTCAGCCACACGGTCTCTGTCACAGCTCTTCAACTCTGCCCTGGAACACAACGGCACCAGAGACAGCCTGCAAATGAATGGCTGTGTTCCAATAAAACTACTCAGAGACACTGTGATCTGAATTTCATCTAACTTTTACATATTGCAAAATAGTATTCTTATATCTCTCTCCAATTATTGAAAAGCATATAAATCATTCTTAGTCTGCAGAGGGCTCACTGGGACTCTCAGGCTACGGTTAGCTGACTCTGGAATACAATATATACTACTGTAGTTCAGCTGGGTATCTGTAGTGCTTTGCAGCACACTCCATAGTATGAACAGGCCATAACTATTTATTCATTTATCTGATTACATTTTATCAATTATTTACATTTTTATGATAATCTTTCTTATTGATATTAAACATACATCTACACATGTCCAGAATGAAAAACAACAACAATAGCTACACTAAGGCACAGGTATTTAATAAAATTTAAACAATCCCACAAACAGGTATTTTTTTACATTTTTCTAGCATAATATATTTCTAAATTTCTACCATCCAACTTTCAATAATATTTTAGCCTTGTATAATTTAAGAATATGAAACAGTTCCATAAAACAAGTCAAAGCATGTGTTACGTATGCGTCTTAGATGCTCAAGGGCACAGCTGAGGAAGCCCGAGCCCACGGCAAACAAGAAAAACCATCCTAGCAGAGTGGTTCTCAGGTGCCCAGGAAGAAACTTCCCAGCACACTACCAGTCCTGCACTTAGTGTAGAATTTTCTCCTCATATGACAGGAAGTGGCCCTAAAAGAAAGTGACAAAAGCTACATTAAGTCCAGCCTGTTTTCACTGGACTCACTTCTTGCTTGGAGCCCCTTACTGACAAGTCCTCTCATTACAATGTTATTTTCTGGACCAGAGACTTCTACAGCACCTCCACATGGGGTATCTGCAGCCAGGGGGTGTTTTTTCTTAGAGCAACAAGATGTGTGGCTGGTAATTAAAGCTGTAGTCTGACAGGAGGAGCAGAGGCCTCACTGTCACAGCTACTACAGGCTTCTCTGGGGACTAGACTTTCCTTCCCGCAGATTTCCAAGACTTGCTCCCAGCCCAGCACCTCACTTCAGAGCCACATTTTAGCCCTTACATTTAAACAATCCCACAAACACACTAAGTTACCCATAACTCTACCATTCCTTTGCACATGGGATTTGGTAAGAATTAGAATGGACCGATTTCCAGTTTTCTCTTAGTCTCACTTTGCATTGTCCTAAAGTTGCTTTTTTTTCCTCATCCAAGGACTGTGGTAAGCAAGTAAGAACTCACTGTGAGAGTCTTAAGTAATTCTTCAGGAAGTAGGGTTGGCCAAGTAAGTTCAAGGGTTACTACCACTCATCAGACCCCCAGGGCACATCAGCAAATGCTCAGAACAAGCCCAGAACACCCTCATCTCCTTTTCTGCTGTAGCCTTCAGTGACCTGGGAAATCCTAAGCCCTCAAGAACACACATGAAGATGGTGCAGGATGTGACTGTCCACTCTGGCTTCCAGAGGGACGAAAGGCTCAGTGAGAATAGCTGTGTGCCTGAAAGTGTGGCTAGGCTGTTGCTGGGCTGAAAAAATGAAAACTGATGAGGAATAATGAGAAACATCCATGGTATAACCCTAGAGTTTGTGTACATGAGTACAATGCGTTGGCAAAAGAAGAAACTAATTTGGAACTCAGTCATGCTTGAGCCCTTAAGAGTTAACACATTCCCACCTGTTAGAACCACTGATGGCAGACGTGTGACTGTGCCATTGGGTAGTACAGGACAGATAGTACCCCTGGGTGGTATAAGTCCTGACAAGAATGTGATCATTTGAAATTACAGGTCTTGCTGTAGCACTAGAAGTCTAACAGGCTAGGCAATCCTTTGTACCATCTGACATTTCTGAGAAGCAAAAGCAAGTGGGTAAGGATGTTTGCCTGGGAGAGAAGCAACTCAGTCCATAGGTACACATGTGATCAAGACCCCAATGCCCCAGAATCCCCAACTATCTTTGAGTCTATCTAAGAAACATTCATTTGTCTCCAAAACCTCTCCCAACCTTGGAATGTGATGACTGTCACTACTAGCAGGTGGTGATGTCTGTTGGTCATTCTAGGCATTGCTGACACCTGCCTAGCAGGACAGGTGTCTAGCAGGTGGCATGTGTGGTCTGGAGCACTTCTAGTCAGTGGTCTGCAATGAACACAAACTGTGAAAGAGCTTTGAACCTTAAATTCGAAGGTTACACCATAGGACTCAGTAGATATTAAAATTTATTGTGCTCCACATGTCTATTAAAATATATTAATCCATATAAAAACAGGTCAATGGCAGGTTACATCTATTCTGAATATTTACTACATACATGGTTCACCTAGAGTTCTAAGTTATTCCTTTTTTTTTTTTTAAGGTTATTCTTAATCTTCACTATTATTTTAAATGAACCACAGCTAACCCTGTATTATAGAGGGGAAAACTGAGCCACAGAGTTTCTGTTTTGTTTTTTAGTAATGTTGAGGTCATGAACAAAGATGGATGAAGCCCAGAGCTCCTCCTGCCACTGCTCCTTGTACTCAAATGCCTAAGCGACTAGAGCAGGATGTAAGGGGTGGAACTGCCTTGACACATATTTAAGAGCTGACAAACCTGCCTGACTTGTTTTATCTTTTGAACATATACACAGAGACAGGGAGGGGGGACTTCTACACTTGCTTTCCTTACACTTGCTTTCATACAGAAAACTCAATACATTAGGTAGCTTGATTTTGTTTACAAAGCATTGCTAATGTCTCTAACATCAAAGACGTACATCTGCTTCTGTTTCTGATGTTGAGGAAAGCAGAACCATTTAGACTGAATGTTTCCTCCTATACACACCAAGTTCTAAATGCAGGTAATAGGATAGTCAGGAGGAAGTGTGACTTATCTTAAGAGGATGCTTTTTCTATCCTAAAATAGTTGCAATGATAATGACAACAACAACTAAATAGCTCTCTCCCTTTGTTGTTCTTTCTTTTGTGATCCTGGTGGTTGAATCTAGGCCTCCAGATATGCTAGGTTTGTGCTCTGCCATTGAGGTATACCCTAGTTCCTCCTTTTTCTTTTTAATTGAGCTTCTAAAAGGAAGGGTCTTGCCTTGGTGTAGTGGTTGATTGACTGTGTCGACTTGAGAGGTTTAGAAACTTAACTAAATCAGCTCAGCAATCCATACCCTAGGGTGGCTCATCGCTCAAAGGGTATAAAAGGGAAATGAGGAAGGAAAGAGGGCTCCGTTTTCTTCAGAGCAGCATTATCTTATTTCTTCACCTTCCGCTTGGATCGTCTCCTGGCTTCTAGCATGCACTCTTCAGCTTTCTCCTTGGGTCCTTCAGCCTTCTGGTGTGGATTCATCAGCCTTCTGCCACAGACCCATCAGCCTCCTGACATGGACTTGCACAGAACACTGCAGTGAGCTCCAGACCTTGGATTGAATCCTTCGGTCTGCACTGTGCAGATGCCCTCTGCACGTTTCCTCATCACTCCAGGGCTGACCATCGTAAGCCAATCCTGTAATTTCTTATACATTTGTACATCTTGTGTTATATCTGTTTCTCTAGTAAAACCCTGACTGATACACTTGGTATCCCTTCTTAAACACTACTGCTATGTTTTCTAAGAGCCTGATTCTTTCAAATGCCTTTTCTGACTTGTTTTCTTTTGCTCACTACTTGAACATGGTTCTCTAGGGCTTTCCTCATTTGTACTCTTGCCCTAGACTGATTTTCCAAGTATGAGAACTTTTAAGAAATTCAAACATGAATTATCTACTGAATAGAAACACTGGGGGTTACCCAAGACTTCTGCTGTCTCTAATTTCCCACATCAGGTCAGGCCACTTCTATCTGGTCTCTTCATTGTTATGACCTTAACTTAAGCTATTTCCTCACTTGCCTAAATAGGCTCTGAATGAGGCACACCAGGACTTCATGAAGGCTGCGCCCTTTTCTAAATGCCACACAGTTGTCAACAGAATCCCTTTAGAAGGTAAAACTAAATTCATCAACACATCTAAAACCCAAGGTTGGGGTTGGGGAGATAGCTCAGTAGAATAAGTATTTGCCTGGCAAGTGCAAGGTCCTGAGCTCAATCCCCAGTACTGAAAAAATAAAAAAAATAAAATAAAAAAGAAACCCAAAGTTGATCATTGTTCTTAGCACCCCAACCCAAGCTCCTAAAAAGCAAGTCTTGCTTCAGTCAACCTCTTCATCTCCTGCCATTCCTGTGGTCATTTCAGATATAACCATCTGTACCAGACTGCTTCCTTCTCCGATGTTTTTGCCCAGGAATGAATATATGAAGGTATGCCCAATTAAGTAATCAGAGAAATGTAAAACAAATCACAGAATAGGCTATATGTTACATATATTAAATCACCCAACGAGAAAGCTTAGATAAAGGTAAGAGTTGGCTGCAGAGTGGAAATACAGGAATACCTGACACTACTGGTAAGACTTAAGAGAATATGTATAGGTAATCAAGCCAAGTATAGGCACACATACCCCATGTCCCAGCCACCCTACTGTCATGTAGCTCCAGAACAATCTTTATCACCAAATTTACCATTGGAAGCAACCAGGCACCCACCACCTGGAGAATGCATAGGTAAAACATGATTGATGCATCTGTAGGGGCAAAGATGGGAGTGTTCTACCTCCTGCCCATCGTAAAGGGTCATGGCCAACACGCCTATACCAAAAGAGAGCTAGGGAAAAGCACAACGAATTTATTTGATCCAAGTTCTGAATGATCTGGGAATTTTTATTTATTTATTTTTAAATGTATTTAGTACAGGGTCTACAGGGTCTCAATATGTAGAGGAAAGACCCCTGAAGCAGCTTTGGGGTATTATTTTCTGAGTCCTAAAACATCAGTGACTCCAATTAACTTCTCTATAACCATATCCATTGATGTGACTTTTCAGCCCATCCCATTAAAAGATAAGGACTATTTCCCCACAAGTTGAGTTTGGATGGTACTTGTGCCATGTTTTAACTAAAAGAACATGTCAAATTTCTCCTTACTTGAACTTCAGCTTTGCTACCACATGACTGAGCTCAGGCCTGCCTCAGGGAGGAGCACAGGGCCCTCATAAATCATCCAATCTCCTACAGATAACAGATGAATGAGTGGCACCAGCTGAAATCAGTAAACCCAGATACTAATCAGCCAATCCCAGTAGCCTCCTAAAAAGGGAGTGACTGTTATTTTACATGATTAAGGTTTGGGGCAGTTTATCACAAAGCTTATGGTGTGACACATAAACCCGAGGAATGCCAGGAAACAATCGGAAGCCGTAGATTAGATTGGCCTGTAACACTATGAACTGACAACACAAGGCTAACTGGAAAAGAAATCAAGTGAAATTCAAACGAAATTGTGTTAAGATATCTATACTAAGCTGGGCGTGGTGGCGCATGCCTGTAATCCTAGCACTCGGGAGGCTGAGGCAGGAGGATTGTTGTGAGTTCAGACCAGCCTGAGCTACAAAGTGAGCTTAAGGCCAGCCTGAACTGCATAGTGAGACCCTGTCTCGAAAAGACAAAAAAAAAAAAAAAAAAGATATCTATACTATCAATAATACATATATTTTATTTTTTTAAATGCAAAATCAAAGACTTACATTGGATATGATTGCCAATGGTGTGAGAAAAAGGAGGGAGAAATGGAAGAACAATAAGCAGTCCCTAATAATAATAACAACAACAACAATAGTGCTCACTATGAAGAGAAAGCATTCTAGTCCTCTCTATCAATGATGCTTTCTCGTCCTGTGAGCCACAGCCCCAAGGCAGCTTCTGTGTACAGCCCGGAAGGTGTAAGTGGAGGTTTCACAGTTAAGAACGCTTAGTAAACAAGGCTTTGCAGTTCTGTAGCTATCTATCATCCTTGTCTTCACACATGGTAGTGAGCTTTGAAGACAGAATCTGGACCTTAATTTTCTTGAAGCACTGCTGCCTCTTTCACTGCAAATGTCTGTTGATGAAAGAGCCCTAACATCCCATAAAGCAGTTTCTTCAGCCTTTACATTAGCAGAATTTTGTACCTAATATTTCTTTGTTGGGAAGGAAGCAAGTACAGAGGGCCCTTCTGGACAGTGAAAGATATTTTAGTAGTATCATTGGCCTCTGTCCACCAGAAATCAATACCACCTTCCCAGGCATGACAATAAAAAACTTCTTCAGGCATTCCCAAATGTTTCTGGGACAAGACTGCATTCTAGTTGAGAGTCACTGCTATAAAAGATTGGGCTACGCAAAGCTACAATTCTATGATGGTTTGTAGAAACATTTAATATATTTGAAATAAATAATGTTTGAGATTATTAAATGACCTCATCCTATACCTAATATCACTGAAGGAGGATTTTGATTGCTAACATTTTTCCTTCTTAGAGAGATGGCTCTCAACCACTGGCCCAAAACTAGTGTAGTTCACTGCCCTATGGGGAAAGATTAAATACAAAATTCACTTGAGTTTTCATATCCATGCAGAAATATTTCTTCTCATAAGCTTTTGTGAAACCTTTTATTTACAAAGTTTAAATCTGTCTCCTTAAGTCAATGGTATAGGCTGCTGATTTTTCTCTATTACTCTGCAGAGGCTGTTTATCCAGCTGAGCTGCTGAAGCAGACGCTCCTGTTCTGTACTATTAACTAAAACATGAAAAGCCAACACAAAACCAAGCTAAAAGAATTCTGCCTCATTTATCTTGTGTGTGCTGCTAGGGCACACACCAGGCATTTTAATAACCTCATCCAGACTTTCAGTAATCATTGTAGGCTTCTGACTGCAGACAAATATTTGCCTTGGAGGTTTCTCTATGGAAAGGCAGAAGTAAACTAAGCTGTTCTTTGGCTCAAACAGACTGAGTACAACAATCTAGAAAACAAACAGCACTTACAACGTTCATGTCTGTCCAAATAAAGGAGCAAAGAAGGTGATTCTACAAAGATATTTTCTGTGAATGTTTGCTATTTTTATTTTTTGTTCAACCATTGGAAAGTTCTAGGCATGACCTTTTGCCCTAAATATTTCAATACTTCTAGGAACAAAGATACTTTTTTTTAAACTTATTTCAATGCATTCTTTACACTCAAGAAATTTACCTTGAATTTAGTAACCTGGATAACACTTGGTTACATTTCTTCACACTTCTCTCCTCCTAGAACATATCTAAAAGAAAATAAAGTAGAGAAGCCTGCAGTTGGCAGGTGAACGGCACATGGAGAAGAGGCTGATCACGTGGTCCCCAAATAGGATCCCGTGGACTATCACAAACGAAGAGTCCTTTTTTCAAGATCTGGCAGACACCCCATAACTAAGTGACCAAACTTTGCAACAACGATTTTGCAACAGTGGTTTTTATGAGCCACCTAAGGGGGTCACAAGAGGCAGTGCATGGCCTCAGGCACATTCTTCCAAACTGATTACAATGAAACAGAAAAATCAAGCTGTGGCAAGTCTCTGGAAGACAACTGGTTTGCACTCTTCCTGAAACATCATTGTGATCAAACAAGAAAAGACTCCGAGATGAGAGGTAAACTAAAGAGACATGGAAGCCAAATGAAATTGGCTGGATCCTCATAGAAAAGAACCAAGGTACAGGACACTACTACTTGCTCCACACAGAAAATTAATTCACAGTGACCACTCAGCATTATTATTTCATCTCTTATAAATTATTTTATCTTTTATTATCACTTTACCTTTAAGAAGTTACTCCTGGAAATCTGGGGAAACTATAAAATTCTGAACACTATGTCATCCTTATAAGGGAAAAATGACTACTCAGTTCTCTCAATAGGAATTTGAGTTCATTTTCATGATAAAATTTTCAGCACTAGAAAGAATGGTGGTGACAATAACATCCCAATTTTTCATTTTACAAATGCAAAAACGAAAGCACTGTGCTTTCCCCACCCAGGAAAAGTAACCTGGGCTGCATTACAGGTTATTCAATTAATGTTAAATTTATTTTTTTAATATTAAAAAATAGTTTATTTATTCATTTGGTACCTCACAGGGTGCAGTATGGAGGATCAAACCTGGATCTTTGTGCTCACCAAAGCTTAGATGGCTGAGCTGATTCCAGAGCCTTAGTGTTAAATTTCTTGTGTGATGAATACATTGCAATGATTTTTAAAAGTATCTTTGTTCTTGGAACTACTAAAATATTTAAGGCATATAGTCATGCCTACAACTTTCCAAAAGTAAAAAATAAAAAAGGATAAATAATAATAACAAACATATTCACATGATGGCTAAAGCACACATGACAAAATGTTAACTGACAAATTTTTTTAAAAAGGAATTTAAGCTGGGCATGGTGGCGCATGCCTGTAATCCCAGCACTCGGGAGGCTGAGGCAGGAGCATTGTTGTGAGTTCAAGACCAGCCTGAGCTACAAAGTGAGCTTAAGGCCAGCCTGAACTGCATAGTGAGACCCTGTCTCAAAAAGACAAAAAAAAAAAAAAAAAAAAAAAGACAAAAAAAAAAGGAATTTATATTGTTCTTTGTTTTCCTACAGGTTTTCAATTTTTCAAAATTAAAGTTGGCAGCAGGAGAGATAGCTCAGTGGTCTAAGTGCCTGTCTGGCAAGCATAAGTACCTGGGTTTGATCCCCATACTACGTGCCATGCCAGCTCTGTACCAAGCAGGCCACTGAAACTGGGCATGGTGGCTTATGTCT
Source organism: Ctenomys sociabilis (assembly GCA_004027165.1). Lineage (NCBI taxonomy): Eukaryota > Metazoa > Chordata > Mammalia > Rodentia > Ctenomyidae > Ctenomys > Ctenomys sociabilis. The sequence goes on from PVKA01028436.1 coordinate 11,340, forward strand.
GTAATCCCAGTGCTGGGGGAGGCTGAGACAGGAGGATAACTACAAGTCTGAGCTGTGACCCTGTACCAAACAAATAATAAATACATGATTTTAAAAAAATTAAAGTTGGGGGAAAGAGAACTGGGTATATGCTGAAGAAATATTAAAAAAAAAACTAGGTATGGATTTGTTGCTATGAATAAATCTGAAGATATAGCCTTAGCTGCTTGTTAAAAGCACGAGAGAAAAAAAACTTGAATCCAACCCAACTTTGACTCCATGAAGAAAGTTTAAAAAATCCCCATTTTTTTTGATGTACTGTGCTCTCAAGCACCTTTGAAGTGTGTTCTATAATAATGGACTTGAAGATTTATACACACACTAAATGAGTTCAAGTGCAGCTTTAAAGTAATCTCAGTAACTTGTTAACACAGTGCTTTCAAGAAAATGAGAACGAAAATGGTTCTATACCCATGAAGCAGTGACTACCAGCCATTCAGAATAAAATGACAAAGGTCTTTCTTATAAAACTTTACTTATTTTACTTAGTAAATTTATTTTACTAACTAAATTTATTTTGGGCCCAAGACTAGTGCAATTTGGAATACAGTTTAGAGCTTGTGCAATAATGCGAGAACACTCTGTTGAGGGAGAGAGAAACCTTCAC
>PVKA01028436.1:12085-29471 GCA_004027165.1 Ctenomys sociabilis
AAAAAAAAAAAAAAAAAAAAAAAAAAAAAAGATCCTGAAATCACAGCCCAAAACCTGGAGACCTTAGCTTTCCTCTGTCCCAACAGACCTCTGACTTCCCCTAAAAGGTCAAAAGCTGTGCCTTATGAGATTGCTGTAATCCCTTTTCAGGGCTTGAAACACCCAGGGAATTTCCAGTACCCACAAGCATGCATACTTCTAAATTCATGCATACTTCTAACTGCCTCTGATTTCTTATCTCTTTATTCTACTGGTCTCTCCACCCTGCTGGCTTGTCAGAGTTCAGCTTGCCTTCGGGAGCTTGGTTTCCTCATCTCCGTTCACCAAAGAAATCTTTGCTCCATGGTTTAAAACTAATTGGAAATGACCGAGTATAGAAAACAGGAAGAGGCCTGGGGAGATGGCTCAGTGGAATAAGCGCTTCCCTGGCAAGCGCAAGGGCCTGAGTTCAATCCCTGGTTCGGCCAAAAAAGAAAAAAGAAAGAAAACAAGAAAAGCCTATTAGAGGCACTCAGTATCATAAGCTGAGCCCCAAACACAGCCATGCTCTAGCACTCATGGTTCATTCATTCTGGAACACATGAGTGTGGAAGCCCAGAGGACCAAACAGATTTTGCCCATAAGAAATGTAATTAGAAATGATTCCACAATTTACTAGGCTACCATAACCCTTTCAGGCTTAGTGGAACCTTTCTTAACCATGTTGTCACCCATGATCAGCACTTAAAACGCACAAATGTACAACAGGGACATGTGCGCTCTGCTGCTTGTGAGCTACGTGAACCCTTCTCAGACACCTGATACTGAACCGTTTTTTTTCTTTTTATTTTTATTTTATTTTATTTTTTTTGGCGGAACTGGGGATTGAACTCAGGCCCTTGCACTTGCCAGGGAAGTGCTTATTCCACTGAGCCATCTCCCTGGTCCCCTTTTTTTCTTTTTTAATGTGAGGATTAAGCACTAGTTTCATGAGTTCTGCAGATAAACGCCATGGCCTGACTGTAAAGGTGGATAATTCCCTTGCATTCTTTTCTTGGCACCACTACTACTTGTTCCACACAGAAAATTAATTTACAGTGATCACTCAACATGATTGTTTCATCTCTTATAAATTATTTTATCTTTTATCATCACTTTACCTTTAAGAAGTTACTCCTGGAGATCTGGGGAAACTATAAAATGCTGAACACCAACTATGTCATTCTTATAAGGGAAAAATGGCCGCTCTTAATTCTCTCAACAGGAATTTGAGTTCATTTTCATGATAAAATTTTCAGCACTAGAAAGAATGGTGGTGACAATAACATCCCAATTTTTCATTTTACAAATGCAAAAACAAAAGCACTGTGCTTTCCCCACCCGGGGTCCCACGGCTGGCTAGTCAGACTTCACTTTAGGAACCTCTCGACACTCAGGTTAGCGTTCTCCAGAACGTCACCCAACTTCACATTAATGCCTTCTGGAAAAAAATTTTTTTTCTTTTCCTCCTCCTTCTCCTTTTCTTATTTAAATACTATCAATGAAAAGAACTATTGGATGGAAAACATTTGGGGAAAATCGTGAGACTTCAAGGGCCCCCAGTGTAATGTCACCACTGGCACCTGCAGTAGCCACACCGGCGCCAAGTCCGGGAGTCTCGCGAGGGGCCTGCCCCAGGGTGTGTCTCCGGCCCTCTTCATGTACTTTGACTTTTCTTTGATCATTCTGTGAACCTAACTGGCTGGACCAAAATATAAGGTATAAAGTGATAGCTCTTATTGAATGACTTATTTACCTTGTTCATAGTTATTTCCACGTTTTAAATTTTTAAAAAAATATTTTAGGGCACTGGGGAGATAGCTCAGTGGGCTAAGCCCCTGACTGGCAAGTGCAAAGACCCAGGTTTGATGCTCTGTACTACACATGAGGTACAGTGGCATGGTGGCACAGCCTTGTAATTCCATCATGGGTGAGGCTGAGACAGGAGGATCACTACCAGTCTGATCTGTGTAGCAAGACCCTGTATCAAATAAATTTAAAAGTAGATTTTAAATAATTTTAGGGCTGGGCATGATGGCTCATGTTTGTAATCCTAGCACTTGAGAGGCTGAGGCAGGAGGATTGCTGAGAGTTCGAGGCCAGCCTGAACTGCAGAGCAAGACCTTTTCTCAAAAAAAATTGTTTTCCACTTATTAGTACATGTATATAGTACATATTTTTTATATTCCTTGTGTGGAACTGATAAACCTACATAACACGTCTCAACTCCATTTTTCCTTCCCCTAACCCTTCCCTTCTTCCCCATTCCCTCCATCAGTATTAAAGACAAATAGACAAGAAACAAGTTATTATTTAAAATGTCCTACATTGATTGGTTGTCGAAGGGTAATTTTTGAAGGTTATAGTCTTGACTCGAGAGTGCATACAGCACCAAATGTGTTGTTACTGACGAGGAAAGCTGGATGGCAAAAACTGGCTCAAAGGCGGGCACAAAGCCTAAGTGTGGGTCTTCAGAAAAATGAATGCTGAAACAACACTGGAAACTCAGATTAAAGCTGGCTAAGGGGCTGGGGTGATGGCACACATCTGCAACACCAGCAGCTTGGGAGTCTGGGGCAGGATGCTAAGCTGGAGCCCAGCCTGGGTAATTTAAGAGACTTGGTGAAATCCTACCTCCAAAACAGAAAACAGAAACAAAAAAGTCTGGGGATGTGGCTCAGTGGATTCATTCTGTAGTACTGCAAAACAAACAAACAAAAAAACTGGTCAGTGTTCTCGGGACAGGACAGGGCAGTATCTCTGATGGTCCTTTTCTACTTTAGATTTGCATCTTAAGTGGAGAAAAATAATTTGTAATTTATTAATATCAGTTACCGGTTTTTAGGACCTAAACATGATTTTTGTACTTTTATTTAGCTAAACAATGAAAAGAATATTTCATAACACAAAATGAAACATGGAAAAGGATATGAAATCCAAATTTTAGTGTTCACAATAAAGTTTTTACTGCAATATAGCTCTATGCATTCATTTATTGTGTATTACCCATAGCTGTTTTCATATTGAAATGGTAAAGATATATAGCTTACAGACACAGTAGTAAATATTTTGGTCTATAAGATCTAAAATACTTTCTACATGGAATTCTTTTTTTGTTTGTTTGTAGGTTTTTTGGTACCGGGGATCAAACTTAGGACCTTACACTTGCTAGGCAGGCACTTAAGCCGCTGATCTATCTTCCCAGCCCAATACATATTTGGGATTCTGTAGGGGAAAAAAATGCTGAGTCTTTCCCTAGAACATCAGATGATCTTAGGTTTGATTCATAATGTTCTGATAAGCTAAGAAAAAGAAATTCTGGTACCTTTTTTTTGGCCTTATTTCCAAGTTTTAGATAAAATTTTCTTCCAAATGATTCTTACCAGGTGATCCTGCATTGCCCTTGAGTTAATGACTCCAGTAAAGGAGCAGTCAACCGCTGACATAGAGCCAGCTGGACCACAGCGAAGCCTCTCACTCTATGGTTAAGCCCAAGTGGCCTAACACACTTACAAAAGACAGGGTAGGTAGCCTAAACCAGTATCCTCACTGATTCAAACCCATGCTCCCTTTGAATTCTCTGACAAAAGGGAGAGTAGAAGAAAGAAACATTTAGATTATTCTGGAATGGTGCCTGGGCCCCCCACCCTCCGTGACCCTACTGGTTTCAAGTCCATAGACTACTGCTCTCTCTGTAACACACCAGGTCTCTTCCAGTTTAAGAGTAATTAAAGGTGCCGGGCGTGGTGGCGCATGCCTGTAATCCCAGCACTCGGGAGGCTGAGGCAGGTGGATTGTTGTGAGTTCGAGACCAGCCTGAGCTACAAAGTGAGCTCAAGGCCAGCCTGAACTGCATAGTGAGACCCTGTCTCAAAAAGACAAAAAAAAAAAAAAAAAAAAGAGTAATTAAAGGTGGCAACTGGATTGGAGAATTGTCTTAATTTAAGACAGAACCTAATGGATGGAAAATGCCTACCTAGGGTCTCCCTGGAAAGGTACTAAGAGTCTCAGTCTCTTTTTTTTTTTTAATCTCTGTATTTTATGTCCTTAAATATTCATGAAAAGCTTTTAGTCTAGATATTATTGCTCTTTTGTTAGGGTTCTAGGAGCAGTGAGTACTGCTGACTACAAAACCTACCTGGAAAATGTAAACCATATCCCTTTATCTTTGCTCTTAAATTTTTTAAATGTCACTGATTTTTAAAATGTCATTCTTTTTCTGGGCTCCACAAAAACACTTCCAGTCCTTAATTCGAGGCCTAAACTATTTTCCCAAATCCTTCTCACACACAGACCTTCTTTTCCCAGCCAGCCTTTATTTTAAAGTGCCAAATCCCAGATATTAAGAATTTTACTTTTCCCCAAATACCACAAGCTGTTCTTCCAGAGAAGAACAATAGAAGAAACTGCTGTCTGTCACTGTCGATGTTTGCACAAGAAGTGATGCCACTGCTGGGATTTCAGGCAGACAGCAGGCTTGGAAGGCCTCCCCCATCAGACACTGGGTGTGCGGCTGAAGTCCAGTGCACACTCCGTGTGAGGCTGCCTCCTCGGACGCAGGTCCCAAGTGCTGGTTCACACAAGGGAACGGCCTCACCAGAAGTCTAGGTGCAGTCTGAATACACTGAATTTTTACATATGCAGAACTTTTCCTGAAAGCATCTTTTCACACCAACAGATCTCAGGGGAATTTATTGAGTAGTTAGACCACAAACATTCCACAACATTTTTCTGGTAGTGAGAGTGGTGGGTGGAAAAGGTATTCACTCCTGATAAGAAAATAATTGCTGCGGAAGTATGGAGGATGGCTCTGCTGCCCTCTACTGGCCAAGCAGGGTGTTGTCACCCATATCCACCCACACCTCTAAATTAGGCACTGCTCTTCCCAAATAAAACTTGGGTGGGAAGGACTGTAGGTCCCTACCTCTGAAACCTCAGATTTGCAAGGAATATCTGAAACAAATGGACATATTACATAATGCTTAGGGGTGCGCTATTTCCATAGATTATGTCATCAACAGAGCCCCAGAGTTTAGCAATCCTGCCTACAGCCTCTAGGTATAAATGCCCCAAGTGGTAAATGAGTTTTCCTGGGTCATCTGGCCAGTGATGGGTCAGAAGCAAAACCCATCAAGGGTGTGGAAAAGGGAAACCATATTCCTACAACAACCAACTAACCTACCCCCAAAAAGCGACAACAAAAAACAGGCTCCAAAGAACCTGGGGCCCATGCAGCCAAATCAGATATGTTAGCTCTTTGTTACTTAACAAGTACCTGAGATAATCAACTTAGAAGACGTTCTATTTTGGCTCAGCTTTGGTGGTTTCAGCCCGTAACTGACTGGCCCCACTATTCTGGACTTTTGGGAAGGCAGGACGTCATGGGGTAAATGTGCGGCAAAGCAAAGCCACTCGCCTGTGGCCAAGAGTAGAAAGAGGGAGGAAGAAAAGGAAGTGAGCCCCACAATCTCCTTCAAGGGCACAACACCCATGACCCAAAGACCGCCCTGGCAGATCCAGCACCTCTGCATAGTGCCAAGCTGAGGAGTAAGCCTCTTCCACAGGGACTGTTAAAGTCCATACCAGTGCATCAGAACACACATCCTCAGCCATCTCTACACGCTGGTTATCTCCCTGTCAGACCATCTCTCACTGTGTCAGGCACTCATCACAGACACACTTGTCTGAGGGAAACTCAGACAAGTAAAAATGGCCATTACAATACAATGTTGTACAAGACTGAGAAGTAAGGCCTGGTGCTACTGAGGCACAGAGGCAGGGGGGCCGGCCCAGACTTGGGCTTGGAGACATCAAAGGCGCTTTCTGAAGGAAATGACATCTAAAAGAGATCAGCAGGGTCTATAGATGTTGGTCAGATGAGGAAGACACAGAAACTCTTCCAGGCAAATAGAACAAGATGTGCAAAAAGCAGAGGCAGAGCGCATTCTAGATCCTGCAGTCCCATGGTGCGTGAGCTCTACAAAGGCAGCAACTTAGTCCCTTTTTGCTGCCAACTCAGTTCTGAGATTAACGCCTGGAATAGAATAGACACCAAAATACTTGCTGAGTAAGTACCATTTGCTTTGTAGGAACAATTTTGTTTTTAAAAGAATAGGCATGAAATATTTATTTCCTAGATGCAAGGGAATGTGGAAGGCAGAACACGATGGATGGAGCTGCTCTCAAGGAGCTAGTATTCACTCAATTCCTGTCTGCTGCCACATACTCTTTTCTGTGCATAGGAAGGAAGAACTGGTTTCCTACTATAAGTGAGAAAACTGAGGCTTCAAGAAATTAAGAAATTTCACCAAAGGCCTGCACATGGAAAGTGCAGAACCAAGATTTAAAAGCAGACCTGTCTGCCCCAAGACCCCTACTTGACTCTAGGCAAGAAGACAACTGTACGACTGGCACAGCACAAAGCAGGGCAGTGAGCCTAATGGATGAGCAGGAGAGGAAGAACTGACTGGAAAGCAAAATTGGGAAGTTTCTCAATGGAGACACCCCCTGGGGAAGCCTCAAAGATCAGTGCAACGTTTGAAGGTCAGGTGGAAGGTATTCCTGGCAGAGGAATAGTGCAACGCAGAGGCCTGGAAACAGACCCAGGACACTGGCTACTCAGGGGAAAGCAGACCTGGCTGCACTCACTAAACGCTTGGCTGAAGATGAATACAGCCATGTTGAATAAACACTGTGCCCGTCTCGTAGGAAACATGAGGCACCTCTGACCTACAAGAATCCAAAGTTTCGTCACCCCATGGTGAAGGCTATGCAGAAACAGGTCTCTCAGATCATTCTAAGCATGTGGCTCTCGTGAAGAAGAAACCTGGTGGTAGCCACCAGCAGCTGCCCTTGATCCAGCAACACCAGTCATGGTGAACTACCCCACAGATACACCTGCACAGGGAAGAATGACACGTCAAGAATGGGGTTGGTACTGAGAACAGCTTCATAGCAACAAATGGGAAACAAGTGCCCAGCAACCAACATGGTGCCACCATACCATGGGAAGCCGTGAAGCTGCCAAAGGAGCACAAACTCCATGTTCTGACCCAGAGATTCCTATGCTGCCTATGTAAGGATGCAAAGCAGAACATACATATTGGACTATATGGCATACGTAAATCTATATAAATATCAGGATATGTGATATAATTATATAACTATATATTAATAGCCATTCTACATATTATATCCATCATATATATTTAGTCTATAAAACTTTACATAGGGAAAATCTGCCAAAAAATGTAAATGCACTTCAGCAGTAAAAGTCTAGAAGCCAATGGCCATCACTTTGGGCACCCGTTGTAATCACAGGGGCCAAAGGTAACTTGTATAAATCTCATGATGGCTTGATAAATTTAGTATTAAAGTATTTATGCAGGTCTGTCTTTTCCTGATGCATGCATTTCTTGGCAGACTGTATATACATACTTGCACATAGACAGACAAATAGATCAGAAAGTAGAATTGTGTCTATCGACTGCTACTACTTGAGTAAGAACAAAGTTTGTATTTGTTTCTGCTTACACAAAGCAGTAGTTCCCAACCATGTGTGATTTTGCCCCTGCCAAGGACTTTGGCAGTGGCTTAGGCACATTTTTCATCGTTGCCACTCAAGATGGGACAGCTACTGACTTTCAGACAGGGAAGGGCAAGACGCTGCTAAGCCCTCCACAGTACACAGGCAGCCTCCCCGACAGAGACCATGCAGCATGGAACGCCAACAGTGCTGCAGCTGAGGCACTGGCCTACAGAGACAGCAAGGACCCACAGGAGACCCCTGGTGTTACGTGTCAAAGGCAAGGTTAAGGCAGCCAGGAGGGACAGCAAGATTTCTATGAATGGCCGGTTGTATTTGTAATGTTTGAACCACGTACATAACATATACACATACACCCAGTATATGCCAACTTAAGGCTGGGGAAATAGCTCAGTGACTGAAGCTCCTGCCTAGCAAACAGAATGTCCTGGGTTTGATCCCTGGGGAAAAAAAAAAGACAGAAACACACACTGTCACATATGGGAAACAGGAAAGAGTCTTGCTTGGGCTTGCCAAATAGCTCAGTGGATTAAAGTGCCTGCAAGCAGGTACAGGGGCCAAGGGTTTGATTCCCCGGGCCTGCCATGCCACCCCGCCCCTGGGGCGCACTGAGATGGCAATTGAGACTGGGCATGGTGGCACGTGCTTGTAATCCCAGCTCCTGGGAAGCTATAAACAGGAAAATCAGTATGAGTACAATCTAGTAGTGAGATCCTGAACGCCCTGTAAACCCTTTCCTAAAGAGTCCTGATCGGTGCTCAGATACTTGCTGAATAAGGAGCCTGGATTTTGGACCAAGCTATCAGAAGCTCGCAACGTGTCCCATGCCTCTAGGTATGTCTCTTTACTTGTGACACATCAATAGATCAACTAGGAGTTGAATCATTCTGAAATCCCCCATTTCACAGTCTCTGAACTACCAAGCTACCCTGCACGAGGAAGAGATCACAGCCCAGGGTGACATGGGTGACATGTTGGAGGCAAGCACTTCTAAAATTCACATATATGTGCACTATCTTACAAATGCTCAGGTTTTCTTGAACATTTCCTCCAACATGTACCTTGATAGTAAGCAAATATTTTCATACAAAATTGTTAAAAATCAAACAACAGGGTCGGCCAGATAGCTCAGCAGACTAAAGCACCTACTTAGGCAGGTGCAGGGACTGGGGTTCAAACCCTGGTATGCTGTGCTGGCCCCATCCCTGGGGCGCGCTGACACGGCGAGATTGAGACTGGATGTGGTGGTGCGTGCCTGTAATCCCAGCACTTAGGAGGCTGAAAACAGGAGGATCACTATAAGTCTGATCTGTGTAGTGAGACCCTATGAACCCTGTACTAAATAATTTAAAAAAGAAAAAAATACACCTCAAACCACAAAGTAAATGTAAATCTCCAACCACTCTATTGCAGTTGACAAGTGATGGGAGGTATAGAGCTGTTAGAGGAAGTTCAAGTTGTTATCATCTTCCCTAACTTACTTGTCAACTTACAAGAAAATGGTTACATTTTATGATCCACCACCAAGCAATAAGAAGCAACTGGAATTAATACAGTCCATGGATCTAGCTCCCACCAGATTTCCGTGAGTGGCAGCAGAGATCACTCCATCCAGTAATAAGCTCTAGGAACCAACTAGGCAGAGGCAGGGTTTGGGGCTGAGGCCTGACCCAGGGTACTGGCTTAACTTGCCACGTGCCACACAGGAGCTAGGTACCTCAGGTTTTCTGGTAGAAGAAGGGCAGTTCAAGAAATTAGGTTTCCAGAGGCCAGCGAGACAGCTTGTGGACTAAGCACTTGCTTAGGCAAGTGCAGGGACTGGGGTTCGATCCCGGGCACCACACGCCATGCTGGCCCCACTCCCGGGTGCCCTGAGCCTGCCACTGAGTCTAGGCGTGGTGGCACATACCTGTAACCCCAGTGCTCGGGAGGCACTACAAGCCTGAGCTAGGTAGTTGAGACCCTGTGCCAAATACATAAAAAATAAAAATAAATAAGGTTTCCAGGTTCGTTCTTTTCTTTGGGTGCAGCTGCAACTATCCCAGTGTGGTCACCATTCACTCCTGCTTCATTATGCCTTGTAAGATGCAGTCTGGAGGGACATCCTATCTGCTCTACTTTCCAGCTAGCTGGCTTTGGGTAAGTTACTTGAATTTTTTTATTAAATTTATTGGTACATTTTAGATATGCATAATGATTACATTTGTTATAGGGAATTTGTTCCTGTATGTGACATAGCTTGATTCTTTCCCATTTCCCTGACCCACCTTCAACTCCTCTTGCCCTCCTTATGTACAAAAGCTTTGTTGCCTGTTCCTTCTTTTCTCATTGTTTCCCCCTTCCTTCCTTTCCCCCAGTCCCTTCCCTAGTCCTCCTTTCCATTTGATCATTTTCTTCCAATTACACAATTTGGTTCTTATTTACACTTGTTTTCTCACACAGAAAACCCTGCAGTACGTGCACGTGTCTAATTTATTTCATTTAAGAGAGTGGCCTCAGGATGCATCCATTTAGCTAGAAATGCCTCAAGTTACTTGACTTTTACACCTCAAGTTCCTTACTGTAATATGCATAAAATGAGGAAATTAATTTGTAAGATAGTTTCAATGCCTAATGACTCACCAACAGTTAACCTTCAATAAATATTCTTGTTTATGTACTCACCTTTGCCTCCCACCTCATACCTGTTCTGTGAATTGCCTTCAAAAAACCTTAAAAAATAGTCGACATCATATTCCACCTCATGTAAACTTCTGATGGTCAGTACTAGTATTTCTCAATCCAATAGTCTATGGGCTTTTTATTTACTTATTTATTTTGAGGTCATATTTTTATTTTAAGGAGAATTAAAATTTTAAAAACAATAAAAAATAAAAATGTTACAGAATTCCAGAACAAGTTGTTAGGAAACTAATAATGGCTGATATTATCTTCCAAATAGTTGGTCAGATTACCAAATACAGGTATGCAAAATTGATCAAACTATTAAACATGGCCAACTATTAAGCATGGCTAGTGAGATAGCTCAGCAGACTAAGCACCTGCCTAGCAAGCACAAGGACCTGGGTTCAATCCCCAGCACCGCATGCTATGCTGGCTCCGCCCCCCGGCACACTGAATTAGCCACTGAGAGGGGGAGTGGTGGTGCACGCCTGTAATCCCAGCACTGGGGAGGCTGAAAACAGGAGGATCACTATGATTCTAAGCTGGGTAGTGAGACCCTGTACCAAATACATAAAAAAAAATTAAACATTAATTGCTCCTTTCAATAATCCAACAGAAATCAGTAGTACAATTAGTTATCATTTATATATACATATATTATAAATGATAGCTAAGATAATTATATTTTCCCCCCTGCCTTTTTTCCTTTCCTCTATTCTAGTTGTTCTTTCCTTTTGAGCAGTTTCTTCCATCTATGGGCCTTTTAAAGTGAAAGTAATTTTTTTTTCTTAATGTATTTAGGACAGGCTCTACAGGGTCTCACTACACAGATCAAACTCACAGTGATCCTCCTGTGCTTAGCCTCCCAAGTGCTGGGCTTACAGGTGCACGCCACCATGCTCAGTCTCTACCACTCTCTTCGTGCACCCTACGGGTGGGGCCGGCACTATGCTGGGGATCCAACCTCCCGCCCCTGCATCTGCCTAAGCAGGCGCTTTAATACACTGAGCTATCTGGCTGATCCTGCCCTGTATTTATTTAATCTTTTTTCTTTCAGCAGTACTGGGGATTCAACTTGGGACCTTGTGCTTGCCAGGCAGGTGCTTATGCCACTGCACTATCGCCACAGAGAAAGTAATTCTTAATGCAATTTTCAATGATGGCTAAATCATGTAATATCAGTATGAACAAAAAACTAAATATACACCTTTTACTCATATCTTCTACTATGAGAAAACCAAAATAAAATTGCAAATTAAACATTCAATTAGCTAGAATACAAAACAACAAACCTAATGAAATTTAAATTAACAATCACATTTAATGAAACTGGACCACTATTTTAAACTAAAATATAGTATTGACAATAACAAGGCAGGTTGTTTGGGATTTGCCATGTCCATGTGATCTAACGCATGTTATGTGACAATAACACATCGCCCAATACTCTATTCCAGCAGATGAAAGTCCTTTCTGGGCTGTGACATTACTTCATTTACACTTGGTCTAACCAGTCTTCTTTGTTTTGTGTCATTAGCCCATGACAAATTACCACAATTCAGCACCAAGGTAACTGTAAACACAAACAAGGTGTGTCTCCTGAAATAATCTTGGAGGTTTCAGGAAAATTCGGAATTCCAGAGTTTTGTCTATATCATTAAAATAATGCAAACTTTTCAAATTCCTGAAAATATAAACACTGGCCACAGCCTGAGAAATACCAGCAGCTGAATCAGATCTAAACTCCATTGTTTTGGCACCAGAATCCATCAAATTTGGTCCCAGATTATGAGCTTTGCACAACAACAGATTTTAAAAGCACCCTAACCAGGAGGATCACAAGTTTGAGGCCTGCCGGGGATCTTAAGAGAAAGCCTGACTCAAAATAAAAATTTAAAAGGGTGTTTGCCTACCACTTGACAAAGTGCTAGAACAAAGCCTTGGTTCAGTTCCCAGCAATAGACACACACACACACACACACACACACACACACACACACACACCCCACTACAAATACAAACATGTACATGCATCCATATCACATTTCCCCAATGTGACTTGGCCCTGTAACTACATTGAATCTATCTGGGAGAAAACTGACATCTTGACAATAATGATATTTCCCATTCATGAACATAATATAGCTTTCCCTTTAGTTAGATTTTTATCTATTATTGATGCTTTATAGTTTTGCTCTAGAGAGGTCATATATAGGGTCTTTAAATTATATATTCAAATCATTTATTGCTTGTGTACAGAAATAACACTGACTTCTGTACTGTGATCTTATATTTAAGTAGCCTGCTGCACATTAATTCTAATCACGTCTACATTCCCTTGGATTTTCCGTGTAAATAATACTGACTATGAAAAATGACAGTCTGGGTTCTTTCTTTCCAATATTTATATTTATTTATTTTCCTTTTCATACTACTCCAGTTAGGGACTCTGACACCACGTAAATAGTACTCGTACTAAGGGTGTAAATGGTAAGCACCCTGTGCCCCTGACGCTCATGTTCTCCCACGTAGAGGAAAAGGTTCCTAAAGCTTTATCACTAAGCACGATGTCAGTGGGACACTTCGGTAGTTGGCTCCGCCATTTCTCTGCACCCATACTAGTCAGGCTTTGAATACACCATTCTCGCCACTGGTGCCATTACTTCAGATGGCACTGGGCGTCTCGCTGCACATCCCTCCTGTCTCATACTGCTTCTTCCAGCTGTCTACTCTCTGCCCTCCCAGGCTCCATTTAGATCTCATGTCCTCCAGAAAGCCTTCTCTGATATCGTGGCCCTCCCAAGCTTCCTCACTTCCTACTTCATCTGGGGAAAAGCCATTAGAGTGTGTTAGCGCCTGTGCAGTAGAACGTGAGAACTCATATCTGAGGCTCGATGGCCAATTCTGTTCAGCACGCATAGTGTTGGTCAGTGTAGTACTTTGAGAACTTTTAAAGATAAAACCTATTAAGAGCTTTTAAAATAAAATTCACATTTAATGCTTCTCTGAAAAAAGTCAAGAGATCTGCTACCACCGGGCTCTTCATTTTTCCATGGCTATGGTCAGCTGTGGCCATGTAGCTGCACACTTTCCCAGATGAAGTCACAGTTTCTGGTCCGCTGAAAGCCCACCCTGCCCTCTGACCCTTATGACATGCTGCTCTGCCCATCTGTGCTGCCTTCCGAGACCCTGCACGCAACTGATTTTGTTACAGCTATCTTGCTGGCCCTTAAGTAAAATTTTGAAAAAACTTACTTTGAGTCATACTAATTTTGATAAAGTCAGAAACAAAGAATAGCAACAACTGGTATAAAAGTTTGAAAAGACAAAAGATCAGGGCTTTGGGCTTTACCAGTTGCTGGTATAATCTAAGAAAAATTATTAATTTTTGTTGTTTTATGCACCATGAAATGAACTAAAGCATGTTAATGGGGTTAATTCGTAGTCACAGCAAGTTCAGAAGAGAGAACCCACTGGTAACTAAGAAATAGCTGAGGAACGCCAGCTACATTCTCATTTAGTTACCCTCCTGCATGAAAGGCAGTTCCTTAGCCACATCATGAGCTCAAGGGCCAGGACCTGATATTTATAATCCATTTTTCAGAGTCCTAGACACAGAAACAAAATGGTGTACAAGGATCCCAGGTTGTATGGGTAGGATGCCTGGGTCGAGTTACATAATATCTGGCAACTAACTTAATTTTCTGGAACTTTAGTTTCATGATCCACAATAAAATATGTCAAGTAAATAGGTTACATTAGTGAATTAAGATTTCATAGTTTTTTAACCTTGTACAACAAAAAACCACGACGAAACAATATGCAATGTATCAATTATTGAATCTGTCAACTAATTTGATTTGAAACTGTCTCATTGCTATTTGTTCTTCAATGAAATAAAAAAAAAGATTTTATAGTTTTTTAAAGCCACAGAACGTCGGGCGTGGTAGTGCATGCCTGTAATCCCAGCACTTGGGAGGCTGAGGCAGGAGTACTGTTGTGAGTTCAATACCAGCCCGAGCGTAAGGCTACAAAGTGAGCATAAGGCCAGCCTGAACTGCATAGTGAGACCCTGTCTCAAAAAGACAAAAAATTAATAAAAATAAAGCCACAGAAAAATTTTCTTGCTGAAACTTCAGGCACTAAGCATAGCTCTACGATCAGCTGGTATATGAAAGAGTCTAAAGACTCTTTGATGGGCTCCCTTACAACCTTTGTTTTTCTAATGCATTTTGTTGTTACAGGGTCTCACTACACAGCTCTAACTCATGTTGATCCTCCTGCTTTGAGCCTCCCCAGCGATGGGATTACAGGCCTGTGCCACTATGCCTGGACTCTGTGGCCAGCCCAGTGTGCCTGGGGTTAGGGCTGGTGCAGCATGTGGTGCCGGGGATTGAACCATGGTCGCTGCGCTTGCCTAAGCAGGCGCTTTAGTCCGCTGAGCTATCTTTCTGGCCCTTAAGTAAAACTTTGAAAAAACTTACTTTGAGTCATACTAATTCTGATAAAGTCAGAAACAAAGAATAGCAACAACAAACCCATTAGGTAAAACTTCAAACCAAGAGGCTGCACTTGAAGGAACTGAGACAATCTCACTTCATCTAAATGTAAGCATCATAGAAGGTAACCAGTGGAAATGGTGATCAATTGCCAAGCACCTTAACATACTGCTGCCTTTTAGTCCTCATGGGGATCTCCAATGTTCCACGTCCATACAATGACTTTAGGCAGACAAAGAATATGATAGATATTAGATACTTCAAAACAAAAGCAGTAACACAGCCACAAGTAAGACTCAAGTATGTATTACTATTTTCATAATAAGGTAGAGGAAACCAAGTTTCAGAGGTCTGAGGGTCCTGCACATACCCAGAGCTAGAGAGCCCAAACCTGACTGGCTTCTCCCCAAGACAAGTTGACGTGGAGAACACTAGAGAAAGGTGCCAGGAACTGAGAGTACTTTTACCATGGCTGTACATGGGAAAGATGCCACCCCCACAAAGCTTCCTGAGAAATAGCCAGGCTAGGCTTACTTACGCCTCACAGGCAGCCTCCTCCCAGTTCAAAGAGAAACCCAGAGTGCAGACCCACTTTGTGGGGGGCATTGGGACTGCGGCTAAAATACAGTGGTCACTCTGTCTACAAGGGATATGTTCCAAGATTCCCAATGGACACTGAAAAGCACAACTAGTATCAAACCTACCTAGCTGTGCCCACGATAAAACAATTCATGAATTAGGAATAGCAAGGGATTAACAAAACTCATAATGATAGCACAGTTCCAACAGTGTGTTGCAACAGAAGTTATGTGAATATAGTCTGTCCTCTCAAAACATCTCATTGTACTGTACAACTCACAGCTGACTTTGGACCCTGGTACCTACAGACAAGGAAACTGTGGATAAGTGGGACTGTCACACTGTATTTGTTTTCCCCAGCTGCTGAGTGTGTCTGGGCCAACAAGATGGTACTGCCCAACACATTAAGTCCACAGTGGCCCAAGGGTCACACCTACCCACTGTTTATTTTTTGTACATTTCACAAGCTAAGAGTAGTCTTTATACATTTAAGTGGTAGAAAGAAAAAATATATTGTGAGATGAAAAGTATGTGAAATTTGATTTTTAGTGTTTACAGGAAGTTTTATTTTAAATTTTATGTTTTTTTTTTTCTTTGAGACAGTTTCATTATGTAGTTCAGGCTGGCCTTGAACTCACTATGGCACCTAGACTAGCCTCAAACTCATAAAGATCCTCCTGCCTCAGCCTCCCAAGTGCTGGGATTATAGAAGTGGGTCACCATGACCAGCCTTCCTTTTCTTATTCATTTATTTATTTATTTATTTTGGTGGTACCAGGGATCGAACTCAGGACCTTGAACTTGCCAGGCAAGCACTTATTCCACTGAGCCATCTCCCCAGCCCTATTCATTTTCAATTTTATTGTATTCTGTATTTTTTTTGTACTCATTAATTTTATTGAAAATCAATAATTATATAGCAAATTAAAAATTATAGACAAATATTGAAATATGAAAGATATAAGATGTAGACAGTGAATTTTAGAAAAATATTTCTGAAATGAATACACAATGAGATTAATAATAGATTGCACATTTCTAAAAAGTTATTTACAGACTTAAATAAACATAACAAGAATTATCTAGGGGGCTGACAGGTAGCTCAGTCATTTAAAGCCTGCATATGCAAATGCAGTAGGATACTGTGGTTCGATCCCAAGATCCTCAAGCCTTACCAGACCTGCCCTTAAGGCATCTGAGACAGCCAAAAAAAATCCTTTTCAACTTTAGGGTGAGGGAGACATAAGCACTTGATATGAGCACCCAGTAGAATAAGCACTTGCCTGGCAAACACAAGGTCCTGAGTTTAATCCGGGTACTGCAAAAATAAATAAATAAATAAACATGAAGGAGAAAGAGTTTAAAGATCAGTCATACAATAGTCCTCTCTGTGCCTAAATCAAGAAACTTACATACATATAATTAGAATTCTCAAAGTAAAAAGGGGTAGGTAATAAATATTTAAAGATTTAAAATTCTTCAGTTTAGTTAAAATTATAGCACATTTCCAAGAAAAGTAAACCTTTTGCACAAAAAATATGAATAAAATCATACCAAGATACACAAAACTGAAATTGCCCAAAACGAATTATAAAGAAAAAAATCATTAAAGCATATACACAGAAAAAAATATTAGCTATGGAAGAACAAAATTAAATAGCATCTTATTCCACATTAGAAAACAAAAGTGGGTAAGAAACTAGACATTTATTCAAAGGACTGAAAAAAAAAAGATCTGTCCTCATTGAATTTTTTTTTTTTTTTTTTTTTGTCTTTTTGAGACAAGTTCTCACTATGCAGTTCAGGCTGGCCTTAAGCTCACTTTGTAGCTCAGGCCGGTCTCACAAAAATCCTCCTGCCTCAGCCTCACTGAATTTTATACTTAGCAAACATACCTTTGAAAATTAAAAGTAAAGCCGGGCGTGGTGGCGCACGCCTATAATCCCAGCACTCGGGAGGCTGAGACAGGAGGATTGTTGTGAGTTCGAGACCAGCCTGAGCTACAAAGTGAGCTCGAGGCCAGCCTGAACAGCATAGTGAGACCCTGTCTCAAAAAGACAAAAAAAAAAAAAAAAAAAAA